>BQNB010005029.1:0-104352 GCA_026074375.1 Tanacetum coccineum | reverse complement strand
CGCCTTTTCGGCTAATTGGAATACAACAGCAGGAAATGTTCGTCTCTGAAAATCTTAAATTACAAAAAATTTCGTTATATCCTGCAACGTAATAACAAGGAAACACACAAGAATCTATACAATGTCAAATGATTTCAATACCACTAGGTATGAAAATTTTGACAAAGACTTGTGATAGCATTCTTATTCGATGTTGACTTTTAAAAGTTAATGGATAACGATTCTTTACAATCAGAGTGGCGCAACGGAAGCGTGGTAGGCCCATAACTCACCGGTCCCATAAATCGAAGTATTCCATCCACCCAGGTTTTGACAAGATATATCAGGATCTGGAGAAATTCTATTGGCTGTCATCAAAAGGTGTGGTCTTGGAAATAAGTAGATGTATGAAAGGAGGCAATTATAATTATGGTGCGCAACATAATTATAAATGCATCACACACATGGACTTATGACTTTCACTAGCCTAACATAAAGATCAAATTCATGCCCAGTACCTACATCTATTCCCAAACGATACCACAACAACTTTCAGCTAAATCTCGGGACGAGATTTCTTTAAGGGGTGGAGACTATAACAACCCGCAATTTTCATCAATGTAAATATCCATCTATTAAGTTAGATGCAATGTACTATCTATCTATTATATATGAACCACCTTTTTCAGGGAAATTTTTCGCTTTATTACATTACTTACACAACTTGCATAACTAAAGTAAACGAGATCACACAACCTACCTATGTCAATCCTATCTACATATATCTCAAGCAAACATCATAACATGTCAAGTCAATATCTTAATATTATTTTTACAAAGTACATTACTCATATAATGTACCATTTGCAACATTATATCAAAACAAGCTTTAAACCATTATCGTATACCTCTAAACCCTAATTCCATGAAAGGTTAATATCTAAAGTGAATGTATAAGTTACTAAAGCATATGTACAAGTAATATAACATCTCGTTTGAAATATAAACTCCCTCCAAGTCAAGATAAAAGTCTTTAAAAGTACAATGTATAAGTCATTAAGCATGACATCCAAAATAGCCGTTTTACCTCCGTTTTCATTCTAATTTCTTCACCGCCACTTTTGTACAAGTTACTACACTCAATATACAATGTATAAACTCTAATTATTCTACTCATAATCTCTCACACATATTTTTACACTCAAAACCCTAATTCAAAACCTTAAACCCTAAAACCGAGCTAGTTTTTAAACCATGACCCAGTTTCCTTTATTTTATCCATTATACCAATAACCAATACTTAAATAAGTTGTAATAACATAAATTACAACATTACAAATCACATTCCATCATCATTTCACCATTTTAACAACAATGTACAAGAATTAAATCAAGAAAACCCTAATTTAAACTTTTGACCCGTTTACTCATTTTTGCCCATTTTAAACCCGAAACACCTATCAAATCTTGTTAATAACTCCTAATAAAATCCTTATAAACATTTAATCTAATCATTATTGATCAGTGTACTGTGAAATCTAAGCTTGAAACCGCATGTTCGAGCCCTAAGGAAACTCGCGACCTCTATACTTGTCAATAACCCATTTTGAAGCTACACTTTGCAAACAAGCACCTTGATGACCATCCTACTTCATCAATAACCAGATTACAAGCACCTCTAAGTCTTCTCCTTTGTTACAAAAGCTCCACATCCTCTCCTTTGGCCCTAAGTAAGCCGCGGCAGACACCACAAGGACCATACCACCACCTCTAGCTATTTTCTAGCCTTACATGATTCATCCATAGCTTCATACACATCAACCCGTAGCTGCTCCATATTCCAAATCATATCACTAAGACTCCTTGGCCACCAAGACTCCATTCGACTATAAATAGGAGCATAAACTCTTCATTCTTACTCATCCCCCACTTTCCTCCTTATAACCCAAATATCAGAAAATCCTTATGGCTCTTCACAGAAATCCTAAGAGGTCCTAATAAGTCTCAAGAACAGAAGTGAAGCAAAAGAAATGACCATGTTCTTCCTTACTTCAGCTATAGAGTATGGTCTATTCAGCTGAGCATGGTATCTTAACACTGCAGGATCACTCCAATCAATTTTTTGAGCTTGAATAGGTTCAGCAGCAACTTCTTCCCTTTCATCCAACTGTTTTTGTAGTTCAAGAGCTGCTTCAAAGTTAATCCTTTCTTGTTCTTGTTCTGCCATAGCTTTTGCTTGTTCCTCCTCAAACACTTGTTTAGCTAACTCTTCATCCATACTCATCTGCACTTGAACCCTCTTTTTGACTTTATTTGGAGGCTCAGATTCTTGCATAATTGCTTTCCCTTTATCTTTCCTCTTCTGTGCACTCCTTCTTATATATACCAAATTTGCAGCCGCAGTACTAACTTCTGGAATAACAGTACTATGCTCTGCACCAATAGTACTAACTTCTTTTTCTCCTTTTTCACCACTACCTTGATCTTCCACAAGCTTAGTAGGCTCTTCTTCTTCTAAAAGTATCTCAGTATCAGCATTATTCTTCTCTTAAATCTCTGCATCCTCCTAAAACCATGTAGTTTCTTCAGCAATACCAACATCATGTTCCATCTCTTGCTCAGGTTGTACCAAAGATATTGTAGAATCTTTATCAATTGCAGAGATCTTCCTCCCTGTTTGAAAGAATCCTCGACATCTTCTTCATCCTTTGAGAGAACAATCCTAGCCCTTCTCCGAGCTTTGGTTGTCTTGACTTTCTGCTCTAACTTCTTCACTCTGAAAATGAGCTTTGTAATAGCAGTACTATAGGTTTTCTTTGTCTGCTTCAATTCAGATTCCAAACCTTCAACCTTCTTAGACAAAGAGGTACACAGATCCGTCAATTCATTAAGTGATAAACTATCCTCATCACGTCCAAGTGAGTGAACACTATGGAGAGGTGATTCATGAGGCATTGGAACAGCCTCCTCTACATCAGGTGTGGGTTAAGTGTTTAGTGGTTGTGAGGTTGATGGGGTACTGACTGGTGTATGTGTTTGGGGTGATAATGATGGTGAAGATGTTATTCTGGATGGAGAAGTTTCAGGTGCACTGATCATAGTAGGAAATAAAGCAAAATCTATTCCAAAATAACCCCTTGAAACCCTCTTCATATTACTAAAGACTTTCTGTGTAAGGATAGGAGTAGGATATGTTTGCGTGTGGGGTTGAAGGAGTCTCTTTTGCTTGTTTAAACATATTTAGATAAATATTGGGTACATCAAAAACTTGTGTAGGCTTTTCAGATTCTTAATTATATCATCAAAAATTAGTTTTGAAAAATTATAAGTTCTGTTTGTGGCCAAGCAAATTATAGCAGTTGCTATATTGCTACTAAACTTCTCCCAAGCAGTTTTCTTAGGGCTTAGGCAGTGGAGGATAGTATGAATTAGAAACTTCCACTGAGGAAAAAATAACCCTTTTGAAAAGTGAGTTTATCAGAATCAGTCACATACCCTATTAGAGCAAGTTGCTCAAATATCTCTGAATTAGGTATAGTAGTAATACCACCATTGTCCTCCAACTTTAGATGTCTTCTTAGAGAGGATTCAGTAATAGTCTTTACTTGTCCATCAATTGTAGCAGTTAGTTCTACCTCTCCATTAGCAATTGTTCTAGCAGTAGCTGTTTTCCAAAATTGCTTAATAAAGGAAACATATATTGTTGGATTCTTTGTGAGGGCATACTGGATGTGACTAGCATTCAGAAAATCAATGATCTGATGAAACTCTTCACTTCCTTCAGACTTCTGTAAGTAGGCCACTATGTTATGCTTGTCGCAAAACTCCAAATTAGCCATGTGATTAAAAAAATATTGAATAAACTTCTGGGATGAGCTCGTTTATGTGAGTATGAAAGCTTGGCAAAGTTAATTGAGATTATATTGAGAGAACTTAGGGTTGTAATTTGACCGACTAAATAAAATTTGATCTTATCTTGAAGAAATTTTACTAATTTATAGAAAGATCATGAATTTCCAATTAGTCAAACCCTATAGGCTATGTTGTTGGCGGAAATATCTCAACGGCTATACTAAAATAAGGAAATTCTGTTATGCCTAAAATAGTACTAACGGTAATGTAGCAGTACTAAATTTAGCCTAACAGTACTAACTTTAAGCCTAGCCGTATTAACTTTTCCCAGCAGTATAAAGATATGCCTAGCAGTACTAACTTAATACTAGCAGTATTAAGTTTATGCCAAACAGTATTAACTCTAATCTCATTCCAATGTAGATTCTCACAATCTCTCTTTCTGTTTTTATACTTACAATATCTCTCAATTCTTTTTGCTCACCAATTCACTCTTTCTGTTTTTAAGCACACATCTCTCTTTATGTTTTTGGCTCACAACTTCTCTCTTTTCTTTTATGCTCATCAAAATCTCTCAATTATCAGACAATTTTGTACAAGGTGCCATCAATTCTTTTAGTTTCATACTATCCTCCCCACTTCCAAGTGTCTTAACTCTTGAGAGAAATGGGTCATTGGACTTTTAGGTGCGTCCTCAAACCTAGTTTGAGCATCTACATCCCCAATGTGGTTTCTTGTCACCTGGGACCACTACCTGAGCCAATTCCCTAATAACTTAGCTCATTAAGTGTTTCCATAGATTGGGTCTTAGTTTATTTACCACTGTCCTGCTCTACTTCTAAGCTAGAAGCAGTAGTGGCAGCCCTTTCCATTCTGTCACCCAACTTCTTATGGACAGCCTCATCACCAACCTTTATAGGGGGATTACCAGACTAAGGTATCTTAGTGTCCTGACCTTTTTTTGCCTAGCAGTACAAATTACAGTTAGCAGTATTAATATTTGTCTTAACAGTTTTAACTATGTCTTCAATAATTATACAACAACATGCCTCTATTCATCACAAGCACACTAGAAAAGACTAGATAGACATGTGAGAATTCATAAGGATCCATATTTATGTATAACCCATGAATAGAAGTTAGGAACTGTTAAACCTCCCCTCAACCAATGTAGCTACAAATTAAGCATACTAATGCTTGCCACCATAAAATTAAATCTGCTTACATCAAAGGCTTTAGTAAGAAGATCTGCAACATTATGATCTGTATGTATCTTGACCATCTCAATCAGTCTCTTCTCATAAGAGTCTTTAATGAAATGATGCCTGCTCTCTATATGCTTTGCTTTAGAATGATAGATAGGATTCTTGACAACACAAATAGCACTCTCATTGCCAACATGAATCTTTGTCTGCATAAAATTAAATCTATAATCCAACATCTGATTTTGGAACCAAAGCACTTGTCCACAGCAGTGAGAAGCAACAATGTATTCAGCTTCAGTAGTTGAGTTAGCCACCACAGTCTGCTTTTTACACTGCCAAGAGATTAACCTTGAACCAAGAAATTGACAACCTCTTGTTGTGGATTTCCTGTCCAAGCCGGCACATGCATAGTCACTGTCTGAAAAATCTTCCAATATTAGAGGAGAGTCCTTAGGATACTAAAGGCCTAATTTAGGTTGACCTTTTAGGTATCTAAAGATTCTTTTTACCGCATTCAAGTGAGAAACTTTTGGCTGAACTTGAAATCTTGAGCAAGCACAAACTGAGAACATAATATCTGGTCTAGAGGATGTAAGATACATCAATGACCCAATCATTGACCTGTATAAATGGACATCAACATCCTCACCATCTTCATCCTTTGTCAAAGCCTTGTTGGTTTCCATAGGAGTACTGGCTGCCCTTGTACTAGAAAAGCTAAATTTCTTCAAGATTTCACCAACATACTTGTCCTGACTAATGAAGATCACATCCTCTTTCTGCTTGCCTTGTAAACCCAAGAAGAAAGTAAGTTCTCCCATTGTGTTGATAAAATATAATGCCTAAAAATATTACTAATATTTTTTCACATCTTTACGTTTTGATAATCACAAAATATAAAAACGTTCAACGTAAACAAGTAATTAGTAGTAAATTCTCATTTCAACAAATACATCACTTAAATGTATGAATAAATAAATGCTTAATGCATTTTATGATCAAAGGAAATTTTTATTCAACCTCACACTTTTATAAAATGTTGTAAACATTTTTAAAACATTACAAAATATTTTCTACAATTAAAAGAAATGTTTTATTCAAAATAAACATTTTGAAATTCAAATTTTCGGACCTAAAACGGCTAGAAAAGTTCCAGAAAATTCCCCCTACACAAAAGACAAACTGGGGAAGCCCTAGTCTTGGGCGGCCCCCTTAAATACACGGCCGGCCCCCTTAAAATTAAGGGGACCGCCCACCTATTTAAGGGGACCGCCCCTAGGTAGACGCTCCCCCAGTTTGTCCTATAAATACTGGACTTTTCCCCAGGTTTTCATTATTATAAAATACTACGCCTCATGACGATTCCAAAATGATAAGAAACTCGAAAAACCGATTTATAACGAAGAAGATACGCTAGTTACGATTTTTCGACGATAAATACTTTATAAAACTATTTTTTATAAAAGTTACTTATTAGTCACAGGAAAATTATATTTTTTTTAAATCATCATTTATATGATCTAACTTTTAATTTCGAGAATGTGATCGAAAGAAATCGCTACATATACCTAGATTTACGATAACTAAATCTATAAAAAATCAATATATAATTGTTATGAACAGTAAAATCACTATCATCAAGAAAGAACTCAAATTTAGAAAATGTATTTTGATAACTCGTCTTAATACGAAGGCGTGGACGTAAGAAACGGACTAAAAACGAGAAAGTTACGCCAGTTTTACTAAAGTATACTTATAAACGTTTTTACTTTATAAATATGATTTCACTAAAACGATTAGATGGTGATGTAGCTATATATAATTATATGTGGTATTAGTTAATCAAAGTACTATATTACTAGGGAGTTTCATAATGAGGCCTCTTCGGGGTGGCGTATCGACGAGTTGTTGGATTTACGATTTAAAGTGTCCTAGCTCCTCATACGTCACTACACGACCTCTTAATTATGATAGCCCGAACGATACCTATATTGGATTAGGTTGCCTTCGGATTCCTTCGTGACGCATTTTTCTATTGTGAATACTTGTTGATTACCATTCACTCGAGGTGAGTTCATAGCCCCTTTTTTACTACTTGATTGTTTTACAAACTTTACGGGGTGAATTACATTGCTTGTTTTACTATTGGACACAAGTGTTTTTCAAAGTGTATGCTATCCAGATTACTGCCTGATTATTAATGCCTAAGTTACCTTATTGCCGTGAAGTCCCTATTTATCATGAACCGTTAATTGCTATTGTAGTAAGCGCGAGTGTTATGGATAGATCTATCGGGACTGACAATCCCCACCTTTCCTTGGGTCACTAGTTTGATCAAGGTGCATTTAACATTGAGAGGTGTTAGGTTGTTGGCAAGCATCCTATATTCTGATTGGGGCACAAATCTAGTTAAGGCTTCGGGGTCATGAGCTTAGTGCAATAATAAACGTTTTGGACTACTGAATGTGTTTCAGAGTCTACTATTACTTCGATCTTGTGGTCCACCCTTTTTACCGATAAACCTATGATTTCACTCAACCTTTGTGTTGACTTTTAGCATGTAATTTCAGGTCCTAGGGTATGAAGATTGGAGGGGAGCCGTGGCGGATATCAATGAAGACGGATTCTGTGTTTTATCTATATTCAATGCAACTTTTATTATCTTTAAAAACTTAAGTCATCTTTTGGGTATTATGAAGCTTTTGTTTAATTAAGAATGTTTATGACTTTTAAAACTTATGGGACCTAATGTATGAACTCTGATATTTTGCTATGGCATCAAATGAAATCTTATCTTAAAACGTCCATTTAAGGTCGTTTCAATCTCATTGATTGTTGTAGCGTTTGACTAGACCCCATTGTTACCATTATCCGCTGCATAGCCGATTTGGGGTGTTACAGCGGTACCAGAGCCAAGGTATAGGACCCTGGTTCATTTCAAAACCCTATCTATAACCCACAAAGTTAAAGTATATCTTTCTTTCATTTTTAAATACAATTCCTTCATCCTACTGATATCCACGCGCGCTATTCCCTAGACTTACTTACTTTTTCCTAAAAAAATTTGAAAAAAATAATGAAATTGTCATTATATCATTATATGTAATCCTAATATATAATATTTGGTTTAAATTCGATCTCTTACGTCTATCTTTTGACATATCATATCTATTTCTATCAATCAATTATATAGAATATCGGACTATCCTGATTAATTTATGATTATTTATATCATTCTCCATTATTTACCATGTGTCATGACTCTGTATACCTTTACAAATTCTCAACGAATTGTGTACTTGTGTTGCCAGAATCATGCGCCCAGGAGATTTAAGAAGAAATCTGTTAGGAAGATAGTGGAAAAGCGGTGGCCAAGCCATTAAAAATATGAAAAGACTAGAGATTGACTCAAACAATGCTGGTGGGATCCGGATCAACAAATACTGGAGGAACTGATGTACCAGAGATGCATGGATTCTCGAGTATAAGACCTTATGAATGGGCAAGCTCACTCATTCAAGGGATGAAGGTGTAGTCGGACTGAAACATTGGTTTCGAAAAGATGGACAAGTGTTTTAAAATTTGCAAATGTGCAGAAGATTGACAAAGTGAAGTGGGTTGCAATGTCACGTGTCGAGGGTCGTGCTCTTAACCTTTGGAAAAAATGTTCAGACTTTGGGACTTCTAATGCTAATCAAAAACCCCTGGAGCCACGTGAAAAGCTATGATGACCACTGAATACTGCCCAGCAACTGAAATCTAAAGGATGGAACAAGAGCTTTGGACTCTGACTCTGAAAGGAGATGATATTGAAGCTTACAATAATCGTTTCCACGAACATGGCCCTTGATGGTTGTCGATGAATTGGGTGCCTACCGAAAAGAAAAGACTTGAAAGGTTATGTTCGTAAGGTTTTTCCTGAAAGAATCAAAAAAATACCACTCTTCAAAGCCTGCAACTCTGGGCATGAAAGCCATCATTAGCCCATGAACTGGTCGAGCAATCAGTTCAGGGTAGGGCTGCTAGAATTGGTGAAAGCAATAAGAGGAAATGGGAAGACCACCAAAGAAACACCAACAACAATAACCACAACAACAACAATAACCGCAACCGAAACAACAATCATCAACCAACACAAAACAGAGAACAAGAAAATTCAGGCATATGCGCAGCCCCAGCTGGAGAAAGATTATGCTGGAAAATTACCAAAAATGCAACCGGTACAACTTACATCATCATGCCCGTGTCCTCGAAAAGTGCCAAGATGTCAAAGATTAGGTCCACATGGAGAAGGATTGTAGAGTTAGGCTTCAGGGTGCAGGTAATGACTTCCTGCAGAATGTGACATGTTTCGCGTGTGGTGAGAAAGGACATTTCAAGGACGAGTGTCCGAAAGCAGGGAACCAGCAGAATGATGGAGCTCGTGGGAGAGCGTACGTGGTGATTGAAAATCCACAGCAAAATTCGAATGTGGTCACGGGTACGTTTCTTCTCTTAATGATCACTACGCTTGTATTCTCTTTGATTCGGGTACTGAGAAGAGTTTTGTATCTTCTGCGTTTACACATTTTATTGATATTGCCCCAGCCACTTTAAATACTATTATTAAATTGAATTAGCAGACGGAAAAGTTGTTAGCACCAATACCATTTTAAACGTAGTGCCCCTTAGACCCCCCCTTGTTGTAATCACGTGTTCAAAATAGACTTGTTACCAACCGGCTAGGTAGTTTTGATGTTATCATTGGAATGGATTGGTTGGCATACCACCGAGCTCTCATCGATTATTATGAGAAGATTGTCCGTATTCCTCTTTCGAATGGCAAGATTCTTGAAGTTCAAGGCGAGAGGCTTGAAAAGGATCTTTGTTCACTTGCATGTATCAAGGCTAGTGAGAAAAATCTTGATGACATACGTGTTGTCCGAGACTTCCCAGAGGTTTTTCTCAGATGATCTGTTAAGGTTTTACCTCTTGTGCGAGAGAGATAAGAATTTACTGCATTGATCAGATTCCCGCGTATCGCCAGTTGTTAGATCTCTATACGGTTAGCCGCCTTTATAAATTTTAGAATTGTCAAACCACTTAAAGAACTTCAATGAAAAAAAAAAAAAAAAGAAGAGAAGGGGTTTTTTATTCGACCAAGTCACTCACCATGGAGAACCCGTGCTCTTTGTCAGGAAGAAAGACGGTTCGATAAGAATGTGTATTGACTACAGGGAACTAAACAAGTTGACTATAAAGAACCGTTACCCTCTCCCCAGAATTGATGACTTGTTTGACCAATTACAAGGTGCGTGTTGTTTCTCCAAGATCGATCTTCGTTCGGGATATCATCAGTTGAGAGTTCGAGAGGAAGATATACCGAAGACCGCGTTTAGAACTCGATACGGGCACTTTGAGTTCACAGTCATGCCATTTGGGCTGACAAACGCACCAGCAATATTCATGGACTTAATGAACCGCGTCTGCAAGCTGTATTTGGACAAATTCGTATTGTGTTCATTGACGACACTTAATCTACTCAACGGTCAGAAGAAGAACATGAAGTCCACTGAAGAAGATTTTAGTCTTACTCGAGAAGGAGAAGTTTATTACGCCAAATTTTTAAGTGTGAATTATGTTGAACAAAGAGTCATTCTAGGACAGAGGTCCCACCGTGACGGTATCACACGTGATCCCCTAGCAAGGATGCGTCGTCACGACGTGGAAGAACTCCTTAATCGTCAATTAAAATTCATTCATTTTAAGGATAGCGGGTACTACCGGAGAGTTTTGAGAGAATTCTCCAAGATCGCCAAGCCTCTCACCCTGTTGACTCAAAAGAATAAGGCTTATGTGTGGGGCGATAAGCAAGATGAAGCTTTCTAAATTCTGAAGGAGAAACTATGCAATGCTCATGTGTTAGCACTCCTCGATGGACCCGACGACTTTGTGGTCTATTGTGATGCATCAAAACAAGGTTTTGGGAGCGTGCTGATGCAGCGAGGCAAAGTGATAGCATATGCGTCAAGACAGTTGAAGAAGCATGAGAAAAATTATACCACCCATGACCTGGAATTGGGTGCGGTGGTGTTCGCTCTTAAAATCTGGAGACATTATCTTTATGGGAAGAAAAGTGTTATCTACACTGACTACAAGAGTCTCCAGTACATATTTGACCAGAAAGATTTAAATATGCGCCAAAGGCGTTGAATCGAGCTACTCAGTGACTACGAGTGTGAGATCAAATACCACCCGGGCAAGGCGAACGTGGTGGCAGATGCCTTGAGCAGAAAAGAAAGACTCAAGCCAAGACGAGTACGTGCTATGAGTATTACTATTCATTCTGGACTTAAGACTAAGATTTTAGAAGCGCAGAGCGAAGCTTCCAAGGATCTCAAAGCCCCAACTGAATGGCTAAGAGGATTAGAAAGACACTTTGAGCAACGAGATGATGGTGAAATTTACTTCTTTGATCGTATCTGGATTCCATCAGTTGGTGATGTAAGGAAATTGATCATGGATAAAGCTTATACTTCTAGATTTTCAGTACATCCGGGTGCAGATAAGATGTACTATGATCTGAGAGACTTGTATTGGTGGCCTGGTATGAAGAGAGACATTGCTGAGTACGTTAGCAGATGTCTTACGTGCTCTAAGATTAAAGTCGAACATCAAAAACCCTCAGGATTTCTTTAGCAACCAGAAATTCCTGAGTGGAAATGGGAAAAGTTAACAATGGACTTTATCACAAAGTTACCTAAAAGCAGTAGTGGGTATGATACGATTTAAGTCATTGTGAATAGACTGACCAAGTCAGCTCACTTCCTACCTATTCGCGAGGACTACAAAACAGAGAAGCTGGCAAAGATTTATGTCAACGAGATTGCAGCAAGACAAGGTGTGCCAGTATCAATCATTTCAGACCGTGATGGTCGATTCACGTCACACTTATGGCAAGCTTTTCAAGAAGCATTGGGTACAAGACTAGACATGAGTACGGCTTACCACCCTCAAACCGACGGTCAGAGTGAGCGTACTATTCAGACGCTGGAGGATATGCTTCGAGCTTGTGTTATGGATTTTGGTGGCAGTTGGGATACTCATCTTCCATTGATTGAGTTTTCCTATAATAACAGTTACCACACACGCATTAAAGGCGCACATTCGAGGCTCAGAACGGGCGGAAATTAGATCCCCCGTGATATGGAATCAGTTGAGAAAGTCACTTATTGAACCAGAAATTTGTGCAAGAAACGAACTGAAAAGATTGTTCAAATTAAGGAAATATTGAAGACGCAGGAGTCCCGCCAAAAAAAGCTATGCTAATAAGAGGCGTAAACCTCTTGAATTCCAAGTTGGAGACCGAGTGTTACTTAAGGTATCTCCATGGAAGGGAGTGGTACGATTTGGTAAGAAAGGAAAGCTAGCACCACGATATGTGGGACCATTTTGAAAACGTGAATGTGTTGGACCCGGTGGCTTATTCGGCTGAAGTTACCCCAGGACTGAGTTGTGTAACACACGTTTCATGTGTCGAACCTCAAGAAATGCTTGGCTGAGCCAGATGTTCAGGTGCCTTTGGATGAGATCAAGATTGATGAAAATAAGTTTTGTTGAAGAACCTATTGAGATCGTAGAACGAGATGTGAAAAAGCTAAAGCGAATAAGAATTCCATTAGTCAAAGTTCGTTGGAACTCTCGGCAAGGAGCTGAGGTAACTGTGGGAAACGTGAAGACCAATTCCGAAAGAAATATCCGAATCTTTTCTCTGAACCCGTACCTTCCTCAAGTGCCGCAACTTGAGCCTTGAGGACAAGGCTCTTCTAACCGGAGGAGACTGTAACATTCCGTATTTTCAGGTCATTTACGACGTCATATATTTCACTAATTTTTTTTTCTCGTACGCGTTCGCTTTTAATTTTAATAGTTAAGTTAAATCGCGTAAATTAAAAAAATCACCAATCAACGTAAACGGACACCAAACGAAAAGTTTTCGTCAAGCGAGCAATATATTATTTTTACGAAAGTAATAATCAACTTTTTATATTTTATTTTTATTGGTTACGTAAAATAATTACATTTCGCAATTAAATGCATTTAGGCATAACCGGAAGCACCAAAACTTTTCTACGCTTCAATGAATACCTATGATTATTACTAATACTCAAAATTTTATAAAACTTTACCTACATTCATCACTTGAGCCGAACCTTACACGAAATAAATAGACAAATACATACATTTTACAAAGTATACATTTTATTTACAAACTACAACTTATACATTATCAATATATACTTTCATTTCTCCTTTATTAATAACTAGCTAAACATTCCTCCTCATTATCATGGGATAACACCCTCTCATTAGGGGACCAAGGGACCAAAGACTAGTGGTTTGACCACTAGTCTTCCTTAAGACCCTCATTTTTGTTCCAAAGACTAGTCTTGTCTTTGATTTCCATCTTTGACTACCTTTGTATGTATATATGTCTCATGCATACAAGTGATAATATACACACTCTTATAACACTTAAGAAAAATCAACAAATCCTCTCCCTTTGGTGCTTAATAACCCACGGCTCAAAAAGCCCATCCCACACAAACCATACAAATTTTTCTACCACTTATACAAACATTACTACATCATATCTAAGACCTACTAAGATGGTTTGAAGGTTAGATTAAGTATTTTCAAGTGTTGAAGCAAAGAAAGTGAAATTAGGGTTTCTTGGGAAATTAAAGTTTCTAATCTGCAAGCTTGGTTTAAAAATCTAAATAAGGGTTTAGATTATATTTCTCATCATCATTTATAACTATAAGTTTATCTATAAACCTTTATGTCTTTACTTTTTCATTTTTAGTGTTTACGATGTTCTATATAACAAAATCACCATTAGGTTTTAAACATGTTAAATGGATAACTTACTTGTGATTATGATTTTGTACACCTTTTCATATGATATTTGATTGGTAATATCATGGAATAATGAGATTATAAGTATGTTAACATGTTGGTTTAAGTGGAAAATGTTTAAGTATAAACAAGTGATTAAAAGTAAATTAAGGAAAGTTATGATTCTATGTGAAGTTATGAACTTGTGATCTTGGACTAATGGACAAATTATGGATCTTGGACTGTATAATATATATGACACGAGGCATGCAGACCCGTGCGATGCACACGGGTTGTATCTAATTGTTGATGGCATCCATTTTTTGTAAGTTGGGGAGGTGTAAGTATGTTAAATCAGACCCTTTTATAGGCACCAACGCAAGGTAGTTTTCATGTAAACCCATAGCAACAAAATAAGTATCTTTCGGAAATAAACAATCCCAAACACCCCCTTAAATAGTTTTTCAAGCTAGAAGAAGATATTAGAGAAGATATGAAGATATTAGAGAGAGCAGATTCTACAATATAATCCAAAGCTAACTGATGTGCTATTTTTATTGTATAGGGTTGTGAATCTTGTTGACATGAAGAAAATAACCAATATACATATTTTTGGATTGCTGGTATCATTCTTATTGCTATAAACACCTCATAATGTTAAGCCACAACCCATATCAAAAGGACAAATGTTATAGACTTACCACTTTGAATATCTATTAAGAGCTGTGGAATATCTTCAAGAGTGGTTCAGCGTCTGCTAATGTCTCTCAGATTCTGATGGCACGTGCACATCACTTTCCTCTAATCAGCCGGAATTAGTAGACGGCATATACTCCCGATGATAGATCTAAGATCAACGCGAACTAAGTATGTGTTTTCGCAGCTTGTGTTTCTTCAGCCTGGGTTGTTGCAGAATTTCCTCTTAACCTTTTTTTGTCTGAAGATACCTTTAATCAGACTTTATACTTATCAGAAAGTAAAGATACGGTAAGTTTTGGTACTATTACTTTCTGGTATTTTAGTTTCTTGTGTCATTACTTTCTGGTATGGTGTTAGCATTTCACGCTATGTTAAAATGCTATATAAACTCAAATACTGGTATCCGTGTACAATGTATACTTTTTTTAGATACAATGTTGAATTAGAAAGATAATTCTTACGACTATACATTGAACACAAAGATGTATAGAAAATCTACATGAAACATAAATTAAGAAATTGTGCCTCTATAACTGTGCTTTAAGTGCATTTTCTGCTCCACTCAATGGATGATAAGGTCATATCAGCATCAAAGAAGGAAAGTAAAGAGAAAAAAAAAAAGAGAAAAAAGAAAGGAGGGAAAAAGAAAAGCAAGAACAAAAGAAGAAAAAAAGGAAAAAAAAGAAAAAAAAAAAGAAAAAAAAAAAATAAGAAAAAGAAAGTAAAAGGACCAATCCACATGTTACACATAATGAAGAGTCGATTGAAGTGCTGCTTGTGATGCTCCATTCTTCGCTATGCACCAATGATGTATCATTCGTTATGTAAGCTTCGCAAGTTATGCGTTCTGATCTTAACCCAGTATTACCCGCCTCTCAACCACGCCGACCCACCCATTTAGTCAGACCTACAAATAAATATACACGTTGCGAAAAACCTGCAAAATAAATGGACATTTCAGAAGGCAATATGGTTGAGTCTCTTTGACTGGTTTCAAGTCTCTGAGAATCTGTTCAAGGGCCCAAGGCTATTCATTAACACTGCAAGTTCCCATAGAATATGCATCGTAATAACAATGCTTATCATTTCTTAATATGCTTAAACTATAGACCGGCTCAAACAGTTACTGCAGATCTTAAATACACACCGGAAGTAAACTATGCTATGCCTATGAAACATGAGAATCCTTCTTAAATTCTTCCTACTTTTCACACATTCCTCACATAAAACTTCACTCACAGATTGACTTTTATTCCATTCGTCTCATTTCATAACTACAATAACAGTTTAAACTTAAACCACGGGTTTCATTTCAGAAAAGTTATATTCATGTGGTATATTTAACACACTAATATGAATACACATACTTTAGTTATTCTAAATACAGAGTTTGTGTTGAATTTTTTTAAGTCAAGAAAACGAACAGGTGGTTACCTGATGTTTGAGATTAGCAAGACTCTTGGTATGCATAGGAGATTGTGGAATGACATCGTTAGAAGGCGGGATCCTGAGCAAACTGCATAGAATTTCTGATATGAATACGTAACCATTAAGTATGATACTACTACTACTACTACTACTACTTCAAAATCCGAGCAAACAAAATTTGACCACACATGGTCGACCTCTCTGCCACTTCCTGTAATATTTTACCATAGACACGATGCATAATTTCAGAAAAATATTTAGTGCCCTGTACTCATAAACATATACATGCATAGGTATTATCATTGCATAAAGGAAAAAAATTCAAATTAGTAGGGAAATATATAAGGCAAACAGAAAGTTATGTTGGAAAGAAAACTGGTAACCGTGTCATGTTTTAAAGCATAAAGAGGTATTACAAAATTAGAATTTGGCATGATTTTGTGTGTGTCCACACTGTTCTTTATGTCGTACGCTTTTTGCGAACTGATAGGTGTTCTTTTTAACATAAAAAAGCATAAATATAAATTAGAATTATAAAAAAACACTATCAGCTTTACATATGTAGAGTCCCTCAAGTTTTTCATGAAGCGTGACTTTTGCTCCATTTAGCAATGTCATGTGAACCTCCATAATCCCCATCACAGGGAACGGTGGAGCATTTACAGTGTTTGGACTATAAAATACATGTAGGTGTTTATTTTTTACTACATGCATGTGGAAAATACATGTACGGTGATTAATGATAACATGATGGTATAGTCACCTCTTAACGTTACCTCTATAGCAGCCATAGCCAAACACCTCTTAAAGCGTCACATTTGCATAATCAGTAAGGTGTAGTGTCCCACTTATTAGACCACTGGACAGTCCTCCAGTTCCATCTCTTCCATGACCATACAAAAGCAATGGTTCTATGAGCGGATACTCTCCTTCATCCTGCTCACCAAAAGGATGATACAACCATTTCGGGTTAAATATCTTCTTATAGCGTTATAACAACAGCTTATGGGCTACCTGAAGCATTCATAGCCGTTTAAAGTGTGACTTTTGACATACCGGCCGTTAGACTTTCCTTGTAACAAATCTTATGGGGTGTTTGGAACTGCGCAATTACTAAGCAATTAGCAGTATATGCCATATGTTTTACTAAATATAGGAACAAAAAACAATCTTTACATTAAATTAAACATACCGCTAGTATTAAGAAACTGTTGTCATGAAGAATCGGACCAAGACAATGAAGTTTCTGATAATCTAATTCTGGCCTGCATGATTCATGATCTGCAACATTAAGAAATTTCTGTTCAACCAACAGGTTTAATCGAAGACTAAAAGACTATTCCAAAAGAGGAGTCATTACATTTCTTTTGACAAATGCCGCACGTAAGTAGTGACTCTTCAAGTTTACGAGTTTTTTTTAAATGTATGTTTCACAATATTTTGCGCTAGCACAATTTGGACAGTGTCAATCCACCTTCGGTGAGCATCTGTAATTAAGCACAAAAAAAAAGATTTAAACGTTAAAATCTTAAACCTGAAGAAATTTCCGTACCTCTATATCTAAGCTGCTTTGGTGAAAGGGTTGACGGACAACCATCACAACATATCAAATTCCCACCTTCATCACATAACCCACAAGTATCATCACCATCAACATCTACGGTATAAAAATCAGTTTTTTCTAACTCTCCTAGTTTTTCCCATGCATCAATTTGACACTGCATAAGTGATTTGCCGGATTCCAAAAAGATATTTGGAAATGGATCACCGAGTTTGCTTCCTGAATGTTCCTCTAACTTTGAAAAAGTTACAATCTTACTAGATAAGTATATTGTTCATATTGTGCAAGTGTTGAATTCACATAAAGTCAAATCTAAAATTTTACAAACAAATTTAAAACCTTTAATTAAAAAGCGGTAAACTATTGAACCCCCTTTCTAGTTTTCCACACATTGAACTCATCTAAAACCTGTTGTGCATTATCTGCTCAAACTCATCACATAAAGACTTCTTAGTTAAACCAAAAATGATGTCATCTACATATACTTGAACTAGTAGAATATCACCCTTGAGTCTCTTGATCAACAAAGTCTTGCAAATAGGTAGAGAGTGTCTCATACCAAGCTCTAGGAGCTTGATGTAGACCATATAAGGCTTTCTCCACTTTGTAGACTTTTTCTGGAAATTCTGGATCCACAAAACTTGGAGGTTGGCAAACATATACCTCCTCTTCAATAGTGCCATAGAGAAAAGAACTTTTAACATCCATCTGGTACACAACAAAATTCATAAATGATGCAAAGGCAAAAAATAACCTAATTGCTTCAACCTAGCAACAGGAGCAAAAACCTCATCATAATCAATGTCTTCTTCTTGTTTATATCCTTATGCTACGAGTCTGGCTTTGTTTCTTACAACTATTCCCCTTTCATCCTTCTTATTTCTATACACCCACTTTGTACCAATAGCCTTTTTGCCACTAGGTAAGTCAACTAGTGTCCAAACCTTCTGAATCTTGAACTGAAGCAGCTCCTCTTGCATTGCTTCAACCCAACTTTCATCATCAAGGGCTTGAGATATCTTTGTGGGTTCATGTTGAGAAAGGAAACAAGCAAATAAGCAGTTCTGAAAATCTTTGTGGTTTGTACTTCTCTGCTTTTGGATGTAGCTAATCATAGCATGCTCTCTAGAATTCTTTTTTGTCATGCCCCTTGTTTGTATTGCTGAATTTGGATCCCCAATAATATGAGCTTTAGGATGAGTAGAGTGTACTCTAGTTGTGGGAATAGGACTGACAACGGCAGAAGGTTACATGTTATTAAAATCAGCCTCTGCACCCACACTTTGATCAGCATAAGGAGTATTAAGAGTTTCCAAGTCATGATCATCATAGGCATTGCCAAAAATACCAGTACTTTGAATTTCAACAGTATCCTCCAATTCAGGCATTAGAGGATCATGAGGAAGATTAGCAACATCAATAGAAAATGATCCACCAAAAGGAACAAATGATGGTCCACTTGATGGTCCAACAGGACTAAAAGTCCTGGATGCATTAGCAGTATTAACTAGTGTGCTAATAGTATTAAAATTGTTAGTACTGCTAGCTCTAGTAATCTTCTCCTAAAGAAGCTGGCTATCACACTGAGCTTCAAACTCTTTTCTAACAGCATCTGATTGCTCTGTAGCCTCCTTCTCTTGATCCATCATCTTATCAAGAACATTCTTCAAGGCTTGATCATACTCACTTGCTGGTTCTTGTACATTTTTTTACAAGCATCATCATCAACTGTATCATCCTTAGCCTTGTCATCTGAGCTCTTGTAGTTTGAAGAGATAGAGGACCATAATGGGAACATAATATATTGTTGAGTAGACACATTCTCTTCTTCAGTTTGTCCAGCATCAACATTTTTCTTCAAACCTGTATTGCCATTAGTTTCTTGTGGACCTGCATTTTTGTTAGTTTGATTCCCTGCAGAAACTGGTTGATAATTCATAGAATTTGTTAAGGAATCAATATCAAAAAGCCAGTTAGGTCCTTGCCCTGCAACATTTGGTTTATTTTCAAGAAAGTTTACATGCAGATTCTCTTTAACTTTTTTGGTTTCAGTATTAAATACCCTGAAAGCCTTGCTATTTACAGAGTACCCAACTAAAAACCCTTCCTCAGCCTTCCCATCAAACTTGCCTAAAGGGTATAGGGTATTTAAAATAGTAACAGGACATCCAAAAGGTCTCATGAAACTTATGCTTGGTGCTCTACCAATAATAAGTTCATAGGGTGTCTTGTTATGAGGCTTGGTCACTAGAACCCTATTCAGGACATAACAAGCAGTATTAACTGCCTCAGCCCAAAACACTGTAGGTAGAAGTGAGTCTGCTAGCATAGTCCTAGCTGCCTCAATCAGGGTCCTATTCTTTCTCTCAGCAACTCCATTTTGTTGTGGAGTTCTGGCAACACTATATTCCCTTTTTATCCCTTTTTGCCCACAAAATTCATCCATTTCTCTGTTTTTGAATTATGTCCCATTATCAGACCTGATTACTTTAACCTTATGGTTTAATTGGTTTTCTATTTCTATTATAAATTTCTTAAGAATCCCACTAGTTTCACTCTTAGTGGCTAAGAAGAAAACCCAGCTAAACCTACTAAAGTCATCAGTCACTACAAGGCAATAGGTCTTATGGTTGATACTCCTTACAGATGTTGGTCCAAATAAGTCCATATGCAACATCTGTAAAGGTTGGCTGATAGAGCTCACAAGTTTGGTCTTACAGGAGGCTTTGTGTTGCTTTCCCTTCTGACAAGCAACACAAGTATGGTCATTTTCAAAAGTCTTTGAAGGAAGACCTCTTACAAGGTTTCCCTTCACAAGTTTATTCATTGTTTTAAAATTCACATGACCCAGCCTCCTATGCCATAGTTTAGACTCATCAATTGTGGCTTTTGCAAATAAACAAGTTAAATCTCCAGAAGGAACAACATTCTTTAAATCAAAGCTGTACATATTGTTTTGCCTGGGGACTCTAAGCAGTACTTGACTTTCATCAATTAGCTTAAAATCAGGAGACAAAACAAGACATTCAGTTTCAGTGAAAAGAACACTGTTTTTCTTGTCACACATTTGTGAGACAGAGAAAAGATTAAACTTCAGTTCCTTCACAAAAAACACATCTTCAAAGTCTATTTTATTAGTTCTTATCTTACCAATACCTGTTATCTTACCACCTCTAGTACTTCCACCAAAGGCAACAAAACCTCCATCAATATCTTGATAGTCAGTAAGTAAGGCTTTGTTCCCTGTCATATGCCTGGAGCATCCACTGTCAAACATTCCTTTGTACTTTAAAGCTTGTTGTGGATTCCCCTGCACAAAAATAAGAGAGTCAGTTTCTCTTGGGGACCCAAGCCACTATTGACTTGAGTCTGCCTTGTGGATCAATATAATTTACTCTTTTTGAGATCCATGATCCACTATTGTCTTTGGAGCCATTGTTTAAATCAGTCATTTTAGGTCTCCAAACACAACCTGCTGAGGCCTTAACAGCAGTGACCCCATTTCCCTTAACAGTACTAACTGCTGTTTGCCCAGCAGTATTAACACCATTTACTCTAACAGTATTAACTTTTTCTTTTGAAACCCTGGTATTAAGTACTGTTGATTTATAAAAAGGCCTTCTAATAGGTAAATGTGACTTAGGAAAAGTATTTATTTTTGATTTTGAAACATTCACTCTATTTTTAGGGGTAGCACTATTAACATACTGCTTGGTAGTACTAACTGGTATTCTTCCAGACCTAGTTAAGACTGCATTTGGAACAAATTTATTTTGATGATTTATTCTTTGAGTGTTGTTCCAAATTGGTCTAACTTCCCTATGACCAGTACCCTTTGAACAAAAAAACGAGCGACATAACAGAACATACATACAAAACACACAAAATTAACGGCCGCTGCCACATCTTTTTCTACCAAAAATACAAAAACAATACCTCATAACCCTAAAACTAAACTCGCGACCACAAATACAGAAAATAAAAAAATAGAAAATCGAAACATATACGAGCTCACAAACTACTCCCTTTACTCACCCCTGCACGAAATCTGAACACACTACCAAAAAATCCTTATAAAACACATAACCATATCCAAACACGCACTTGTGATCCCCCCCAAAAAATCTTACCACTACATCACCCAGACAGTAGCTCCCTCTTCACTTGCCCTCCCCCGCAACGAATCTATCGAACATACTAGACCCCCCTTACTCCTCCCAATGCTCTCCTACGCCCCCCACCAAGCACCGCCTCAAACGTTCAATCTCATCTATATATTTATTACACCCCCCCCAGAACCTGGCAGTACTAATAGATGTGCTGCACATGGAGAGTATAGCAATAGCAGCATTAACTGTCCTATACCAGAACTTTGTTACAAAGTTGTTGGAACAAAATTCCTTTAGTGTATATGTGTGAGTAAATTTATTTTGGAGGATCACCCTCTTAGCATTGTTCATAACAGGTCTAATTTCCCTTTGATCAGTAACCTTCCCTTATTATTCAACAGCAAGTTTTTCTACATAATATGACATGAAAATCATAGTCCTTTGATTAAATGAATACAAACTCTCACAAACAAAACAGCTTTCTTTATAGACTCAAAAACCAATTTTCCCTAGTTTCCTCAGTCATCAACCCATTCCAGTTTCTCTTCTATTCCCGCCTAGGACTTTTGACTTTCCTGGATACTCTACTTTCTTATTGTGCTTTCCTTATAACAGATTTCACAATACTCATCAGATTTACAAAATAGATTTTTTTAAACTTTGGTTTTGTCTGATCAGATTTAGGTCTAAAACACACGATCATTAACACTATCAGTGTCCCGAATCTCAATGATAGGAGCACTAGCCTAACAGGTTTAGTTTTATTCCAAATTAGACCTTACTAGTTTTTGATGCGAGTACTAGTTCACTCACTTTAGTCTTATAGACAGAATCATCTAACCCATCAAAGGATAAGTCAGGTCTTAAGGGCATGTAGTTCCCAGTGTAGGGAGGGGGAACTGCATGAAACCCTTCACCTATTTTGAATCTATCATTTACAGGACTATTATCTACATCACTTTCTCTACTGTTAAACACACTATAAACCAATTCACTCTCATTGTTAATTTGACTATAGAACAAGACCAGCATTTGTCATAGACTTTAATGTTGACATATTATCAGTTTATTTAGATTCTTTTGATGAATCTTCAAACTTTTCTAGTTTAAGTTTCAAATCATCTTTCTCTTTTAAAGTTTCTTCTAACTGATTTTTAAGGTCTTTGATAGAAATATCTTTTACTTGGACATCATACTTTAAAAATGCAATGTCTTCCTCATAAACAGCTTCATTCTTTTCATGAACAACTCTCCTAGCTTCTAGTGATTCTAATTCTCCATCTGAAAACCGTAAATTTACTAGAATAGATTTTTAAGAGCTCACGCTGTTGAACATAATTTTTTGAAGAGTTATCATATGATTTTTAATGCAATCTTAGAAGCAAAGTATGTACCTTAGAATCTGGAACATAAAGAACTGGAAGAACCTATGGGATGTTATGGCCATTAGAGCAAAGTTTGTGAGGCCTTCGTTCAGCACTGAAGTCATCAACCAATATCCACCTATCCCATCTATAACACCAATGGTGCATATGTATAGATGTATCCACTAGTGCATACCTTCTGGACCGTCCTCTCATTTCTATTCCCCTGATTCCTTGGTGCCCTGCATTCTCTAGCAAAGTGACCTCTCTTGTGGCAGTTGTAACATTCAACCTTTATCTTATCAAAGCCAACAGTTTCTTTGCCATTGAAATTCAGATTCCTTTATGTCTTCTTTAAGAATCTTTTCACCCTCATGGTAAGCATGGCCACATGCTATTTGAGATCCGTCTCTTCAAGATCATCAGTATCAATCTGCTTCAAATCTTCATTGTCCAATTGTGGACTATTAGATTGATTAGCAAAGAAGGAAAACATGACATCATCAACATAAGTTGAGGAAAAAGCTTGTCCATGTGAACTAGCAGTAGAAACTTCATAAGCAGTATTAACTGCTTCATTAGTACTACTAGTGTTTTCTGAAGATACAAAAGCCACATTCTGAGAGTTTGAGCTTGAGATTGATTGGACTTTAATCTCGTATTCATAAACCTTTAGATTATTATACAAATCATCCATGCTCAATGTGTCTAGATCAGATTTGTTTCTCATTATTAAAGCAATATTGTTCCAAGCTGATGGTAGACTTCTTAGCAACTTCAGATTTGCATCTTCCTGAGAGATAACTTCACCAAGAATTTCCAGTTAGCTGATGAGTTTTTGAAACCTATCATAGGTTTTATCTAGTCCTTCATATCTTGATGCAGCAAAATTCTCATATTGCTGCTTCAGAATAGTTTTCTGCATTTTCTTTGATTCTTTGTTGCCTCCAAACCTGGACTTGATTGCTTCCCATAAGGTCTTTGCATCCTTGGTTCCATGAAACTTTAATAGGTGCTCATCAGGAATGGACAACAACAAAGTACTTTTTGCTTTCAATTCATTCTTTCTTGCTAGCTTTTGTTCAGCAGTTTTAGGTGGAATGGGACCTTCAGTACCAGCACTAGCTGATGCAATAGCAGGTGCATCACCATTCACAATAACCTCCCAAAGAGCATAATCAGTGTGAGTAAGATATTGCTCCATTCTCATGCTCCAGAGATCCCATAGTCCTCCAGTTTTAAGTACTGGTAAGGTTAGTGAAGAACACTGTTGAGGGTCAGTTTTGCTGACCTGTGACTCTATCTTCTCTTTGAATATGAGATCTTGTATAGATGTAGTGTTCTTCTTATTCAAAGTTTCTCAACAAGCTCTGATACCACTTGTTGATCCCTTTTGAACAGATCTTACTTAGCTTGTTAAAGCTTAGTTGTGTTGGATAGATCCAAAACAACTATAGTAGAAACTAAGATTGTAAATACTACAAACTATGCGGAATCTAGCTTGTAATACTAAGAAGAACAATGAAACAGTAAAACAAGATCTTGCTAAACTTTCAATATATTAAACACAATCAAAGTTACAGAATAACCTTGAAACTATGAATACTAACTATATTTGCTATGAAAACTATATAAAACTTCATATCTAGATCTATGCCAGTTATGGTCCTTTTATACACCAACTGACAACCTAATAGCTTACAAAACGCGTTACATGCATCAATGACATATCCGTATCCTAAATAAATCTTATGGCATATCACATAAGCATAGCTAACTATTATAACCAACATACTAATAGACAATAGTAACTACATTGTTGTACTAACAATACAACTTAAAACACTAACAATAAGAACTTAGCTGGCATGATTTTTTTAAAAAATTTTTTTTTTTTGTTATAAGTTTTTGTTAAGTTATTGTGTTTGTTTTTTTATTAAATTTTATTTAAAGTGTGTTTTTTTTTTTTTTTGATTATTTTTGTGTAAATTTTTTGTTATTATTAATTTATTTTGTGTACTAACTCTTCCATTGGCAGTACTAAGTTGAACGATCAGTAGAAACTTGTAGAAAGCCCTTAATTCCCAACACTTATTAATTACCTGGGGTTCTTTGGAACCTTCATGTCTAGTGTCTCTTTATGAGACTATTATGGGGTCTTTTATACCTAGACCAACCATCTTGTTTTCATGCTCCATATTTTTCATCGAGGATTTTCTTTAGAATCGATTAGTTTACCATGCTTGAGGCGTGTCATAATTAAATAGTGTCCTTGAGGGATAATGTATAATCAGAGCATAAGTAGCTGAAATTTTGTTTTTTTGGCCAATGTTTATATATGACTATTAGATTATCCAATGAATAATAAATTCATAAAATTTCTTTTGAGGATCAATAGAATATGATAATTCATTTTGAATTTGCAGCTACTTCTCTCCTCCTAAAGGAATTACCCTTCTTCTATATCCCGTTTATGTGCATTTATGTAGAGTAATTGAATTATAAAACACACAAAAAACTAAAATAGGACATGTTTGGTGACGAATACAAAGAATCTATGATCTGGTGGTCTTGGAGACTCAAACCACAAGATAGCCATTATGTTAGAGAGAGAGTAGAGAGAGAAACAAAAAATGTAAAATAAATGTGAAAGTGAAGATGTGATAAGTCTCACCCCCTCTATGGAAGCCATAGAGGGGTATTTATACCACCACACATTACATAAGAATCTTATATTGACTTTTCTAGTCCATGTGTGTGGTGATATGGTAAATGTTAGGTCTGAAAGTTAGGATCAATAAGCAATAAAGTGTTTAGTCTAGAGAAAGAAAGTAGAGAGAGAAAGAGGGAGGAGGAGGATTAGAGAAAAGATTAGAATGATATTAAGAAACACTTAGAGACACTCAAAGACACACCTCACAAATGAGGTGGTGGAGGGGTATTTATATCCTTTTATAATGACTGACCATAGAGCCCTTGTCTTCTAGACATTATGACAATTCTAGTAAGCCCCTTTGACTTATAGTCTTTGACTATTACATGTACCTAACCTATACCCCAATAAAATTCATTCTTTATTACAAGACAAATTTATCACAATAAGATCGTCACTTTTATCAATCCTAAGCTAATCTTCCCCTAAGGACGATCATTGAGATCTCTCTTTGAGTTGCATTAATGATCAACATTTCCTTTATTCATAACAAATCTCCCCTAAAGGTAGATCATCTCTCTTGTTACTTTGATCTTTGAACTTAACACTTGTTTGTTAAGAGAGTCTTGTTGTGTATATGGCTTGTTCCAATCAATGCTCTTGTGGATCTTGATCTTTATCTTTCATTTTCTTTTTTCCCTTTGCCTTTTCAGATCTTTTCATGTCATCGATTCTTTACCGCGCATCCATATTGATTGTCCTTTTGAATCTTCTAACCAACATACTCAACTTTCTTTACAGCTTACAAACTTCCTCATGTAGAACTTTTTTGGTCTTGATCAACAACTTGACGATTTATTATAGGAAGTTCTTGTATTTATTCGGAGCTTGCATGACAAAGTGTATCTTAGAACTTTGAGGTAGTAGATAATGAAGTATGAATTACGAACGGGGTTTCTTGTTTCTAAAAAGGTAGAGATGTTGTTGATGTTCTTCCCCCCAAATAAATAACCATTCGTATGCACATACTTCACATTTCTTCCCCCTAATTGTTGCGCTCTACAGAATAATTCATGCAAGAATACTTCGTCAACCCCCTGATTCATTGATGACCATCAAACATAATCAAAATCTTGTTGCACCTTGAATATGTCCGATAGAGTGTAGTCCATGTGTGATAGTGCGGACCTAAGCATGAGAGTCAACTACTAACTTCAATTCCAACAATCTCCCCTTATCAATATTGTGACATCATAAGTAACCTTGGTAATCCAACACTTCACTTGAATAAATCAAGGAAATGTTGTTTGTGTTTTTCGAAAACAAATTTCGAAAAAACACGATAACTACTAGATCACTTAGATTACTAGTTAACACTAATTGAATCATTAAAAATCCTTTTTCAAATTTACAGTGACCTACGTTCAGCGTTGGCTTTGTATGTTAATGCACTGTAGGAATTTCATTCAATCATGTGAAATACTTAATTTAAGTAATCACTCTGAATGATCCGGCAATGTTCACTAAGACATGCAATATCACATAGACATATAAGCGACTCTTGTACTTTTTGTATCTTTGAAGTTTAATACAAATGTACTTTTGTGTCCTATGTGAGATTTATGAATTGATCTCATTTGGCTCTAGACTCGATTAGTGCTTTTTGGTTTTAGTGATCGGAGGCTGGAGCAGACTGCCACCTTTTCAATATCAACAATCTCGGAGTGAGATGTCAATAGATTATGCGTTTAATCTCCGTGACAATGAAAACAATAAATCTTGTTGGAGAGAATTTGAGTGGCTAGGAAGTAGGTGTGCATTGCATCACGGGCCATGATGTCCTCTCTTCAATACCAAATATCATCTTTGTGATATTCGATAGATTATGTATTACCCGTATCTGCTAAAGTTTGTGGAGGTCTTCTCTTTTCACCCTTTATCCATATAATTTTTTTCATCTTCAACCCCTCAATGTACGACTAACGCTTCCTCATGTATCATCTTTTGTGATGTTTCGATGATAACTCATGCTTGCGTTAACTATTCCCAATCAAATTCTACTTCCAACACAACCTAAGGACCAACATATTCTATCTATGGAATGTCCTGGTTAGATCCGGCCTTCTGTTCTAGAGTTGGAATCATGGGATAATACCTAACCTTACCACCTTATAACTTCTTGATCATCTTGAGTATTTTGATTGAGGGTATTTAAGATCGTAAACAAAAACCATTTGAAAATCAATCAAAGTGTTTGATATAAATCAAAACATTTAACACTTTGAAAGTTTCACTTTTAAGAAATACTCCCCCTACACATGTGCATCGATATTCAAATTATTTTACACATGGAGAAAAGAGTTGGTTGCACTTTGAGTCTTTAGATCATTTTGTTATTCCACACACTTAGACATTTATCTTTCTTGATCACATTTTAATCCAATTTTCTCCCCCTCAAAAATAGCATACCATAAGATATTTTTGATATCAATGGATTAAAATAGCTATATAAGATTTTGAAAACACATGGGAGAAAACGGATATAGCATGATTATGATTTGGAACCTTTCTAAATGTTCTAAACAAATTTAAAAACCTAGTTGCGTCAAAGTATGTCGATATCAAAAACGTATGGTCAGTAGATTGCTCACTCATCATCCTGTTAATTTCAGGAAACGATCGTAACCGGACACAATCTTCGCCATTTGCACGCTTATCAATATAAACACACTTGACAACAACTACTTTTAAATCGATTATTATTCATTTGTTCAAAACATTTTCCTTTATACTCCCCCCTCAATAATAAAACACTTTATTTTGTATGCCACCGCAATTATATTGAGGGATAGAGTTAAGATGCCTTGGTATATCACTGAAGAACCACTATTGAATCCACTGAATGTTTTGGATACATAAATTTTGACTTTTATGAGATGTATCCAACAACATTAAAGGCATTTGATTTTTATAAACAAAAAAACTCCCCCTCAAAAATTGATCCATTTATGAAAGCGATTTGAATTTTCAAAGTATCAATAGAAAGGAGTGTTGAACACGCAATTTTTGAAAGATTTTGAAAAATCTTTTTGATAAAATCTTAAAAAATTGTGTTCAACATTTAAAAAAATATAAACTTGAACTAAACTCAAGCCCGAGAAAGTGAAAGCTTCTCATTGTTAGGATAAATGCACAAAAATGTACACTTTCCTTTATTAGAAGAACGAGTCCTAAGCTGACATTTACTTAGAAGTCGTATGTCCTAAGCACACTTTTTGAAAAGAATTTGATAAAAAATTGCTCGGGACAAAGAAGATTTCTCTTCTGTTGAAGATAAAGCGCACTTAAGCGTACACTTTCCTTTTATTTGAAGACCGAGTTATAATCTGACATTTGATTACAAACCATTTTGATGAGCAAACTTTTGAAAGATTTTGAAAATCTTTTTGAAAAGTTTGAATAAATTTTGCTCAAAACAAGAAGATTTCTCTTCTTTTTAAAGGTAAAGCGCATTTAAGCGTACACTTTCCTTATATTTGAAGACCGGGTTGTAATCTGACATTTGATTACAAACCATTGACATCGAATTTAGATAAATAGCTCAAGACCGAAAAGATTTCTCTTTTTGTTGTTAAGGATAAATGCACTGAAACGTAGATTTTCCTTTTATTTGAAGGACGGGTTATAATCCTGACATTTGATTACAAACCATTGACTTGAGCTAAACAAAAACTTTGAATAAAATGATATAAAAACCAACTTTTGTCTGTATCGCTGTGACAACCTAGGGAAACACAATTTTGTAGAAGGATACCATCGGTAATAGTCCACATACCACCTTAACCCATATTATGGTTGAATCACCCTTTGATATATTTTAAAATGCCTTATACAAACACTCTGGGGCCAGGGGTAATAGTCTACATACTACCTTACTTTGTGCGTTTTCCTCAACGGATTATTAAGTAGGCGGCGAGATCGTGTATTCTGTTTGTAACTTAGGAAATAATTACACAGATCATCACAAGTATGACAAAGCAATAGGTAGAATTGGATAGCTAGCAAGGAGTAATGCATCCCAAGTAAATACACTTCATTTTATAATTGTTTTATTAGAAATAGGAGTAGTTTAATTAGCTTAAAACAAACCATCTTCAAAACCCAAGATTTTACTTGCTTTCATAAAAGATAAAAACCTAAAAATAATCTCCTTTCAGTCCCGTAGACCTTAGCTTTATTCTGTTCGAGTCTTCCCAACCTATTCCCCTAGATAACGATAACAACCCTCGAGTCTTACCTATACTACTACTACTACAACGATTAGGTACTCTGCCTAGGGAGTTGTAAAACTTTATGTAGAAGTCTTACGACAACCGCATCAAGTTCTTGGAGCCGCTGCATGGGGAATAGTTAGGTTTTGAACTTTGTTTAGATTTGGTCTACTCGCTTGAATCATGTCAAGTGAGATTTAATTTATTGTCAATTAGCTTTATCGTAGTCTATCTTTTCTTTGTGCCTTTTGTTTGTAACCCTTTCATTCACCATCATGATGTATGAAAGACCACCTACCTTACCCTTTTAAAACCCTCCATAAAACACAACCTTCCCATTCTAAAATCATACCTTGGTGTTTCAACAACATCAAGATGAACCTATCTATAATGCGTGGACTCGTTTTGAAAACTTAATTCAAAAAGTCCCTCATAATGGCCTCGATTTATGGTCCCTTACTCAATTCTTTTATCATCATGTCACCCAATATACCCAAATGGACCTTGACTTTGCAGCATACATGAACCTTAGGAAATTAAGTGGTGAAGAAGCATGGGAAGCCATTGAAAACTTCACCTAAGACCAAAAAGAATAGGACAAGCCACCAAACTTTATTTCTGAACATGAAATAGAAAATTTTAAGGTTCATGCGAAAAGATTAGTTGGAGATGAAAATGTTTGGGTAGAGATGCGTAGACAAATAGCATGGGATAAGGTAGAAAATCCTAGCCCAGAAAAGACCCCACAAATCCTCCCATCATTTGAGGAAACCACACCGCCCGTGACATACCCGGAAGAAGTAGAAGAGACTTTAAGAATCCCGATGGAGATAGAACCTTTAGATAAAACACAACTAGAGGAATTAGGCTTGAATACTTGTAATCATGACATTCCTCTTAGTTCTAGAGAAATTCCTAGCGTTGATGAACCGGAGACTCAACCTTTACCTAATTTTTCACCCTTAGATGTAAATCTAGGAGACAAAAGAGGAACCGATCCACCTATCAACCTATATAGTTCGGGTAGTTTTAGGATGAAGGTAGTAAAATTCTTAACCATTCATACACCACCTTCACCCCACGTGGCATACTACCATCGAAATAGTGTGTATCGCTACTATCACCCACACTTATTCTTAAGTGTAGGGGAGACCCACCTTTTACACGTTAAATAAGCATAGAGTAAGCCTCGTAACTCGAACAAAAAAAGCGATCATTGGGAGGCAACCCAATCATTTATTTTTATGCATATTAGGTGTGCCTTATGTGTCATGTTTGTTTCGAGTCATATGATTGAATTGTCAAATCTCGGGTTTTATGCAGCTTTTTGTATAGGAATTAACTTATGGAATTAAGTGCAAGACATTTTGCATCAAATTTTTGTTTTGTTTTCACAGTGTGTGAGTTTCACGTGACGGGGTCACGATTATTCCTGACGGCGTCACATGCACAGGTCCAGAAAACTTATAATTTTTAATTATTTTTGAAAATAAAACTTGTACAACATTTAAAATATGTACTTTTTTATTTTATAAACTTTCAAAACCTAAGAGTTTGACAATACTTTCATCCTATCTTTATTGCTTTCGTAGAGTCTAAACTTAGTTAATGAGGTTGTATTTATCATTCACCCGTGGATTTTACTCTTGGTGTAGTTGTCTTTAATTTACATGTTATATTTGATAAGAAGAAACATGGAAGTTCTTAGGAAGTTTCATTTGAAGATTTTCAGAGGAAGATTTAACCAGTTATCATATGTTTCTTCTCCATCGCAGAGCAAACCAGGGGAGTACTAGTTTCTTTCCTTTGTTTTTCTTTACCCTTTATTCGTTTTACGGGTACCTTTTTACAACATTGGGGACAATGTTCAGCTTAAGTGTAGGGGGAAAACATTAGAAACTATTCTTTCATTTACCGTTTGCTTCTTCCTCAAAATGATGTGTAATATACCAAAACTTTAGCATAGAGGATAATTTTAACCCAAATTTTAAATTTTTTATAACACATACCGATGAAAACTGAGTGTTATTAGCGTCTCATTGATAGGAATTTACATGACTAGCACAAAATCCCCAAAACTCCACCTTAAAAATGTGAGGTTTGCCCCTAGATCTATAGGAATTCGGGTACCCATCGTTGGTAACCCAAGATGATTTTAATCTTTATCCGGTTCGAGTTAAGGTTTGAACGGAAAGTATGTCTCTATTCCGTAATTGCGGATGTGTATGTACAATCTACTCGCCTTTTCTGGAATGTCTAATGTTAGTTAAAATTCATATGAGTGTACTGATAGTATATTAAATTCTAGAACTTGTTTTTGTGATGCATTCCGAGATCGTATAGTGAGAACTAGAATTTACTAAATGATAAGAGGCACTAGGAACCAACGGGCATTTGGTCCAATGGTATGGAGGTTTTACCCTCCTAGGCAAGGTCTCATGTTCGAGTCTTGTCTAGGGCGTAGGGGTTTCCTCCCGCGTGTGTAAAGGGAAGGGTGCCATTGCCTTCTAGGCTGGACCCAACCTGGTTGTGTGGGCTCGCTACGCCTTCTAGGCTAGGGGCCATGTAGCCACAAATTGTCGTTCCAAAAAAAAGAGGCACTAGGATTAATTCTTGTTTGAAACCTGTATTTGTTATGATCATATAACTATCCCACACCCTTGCCATGCACTAAGAATTTTTCGCTCATCTAGGAAGCTTCTCAAGACACTAAGTCTTGACGAATCAAGATCGCATGAATTCAATCTATTTTTTGATCTAGAAGAAAATTCCGAGGAAGAAGTTATAGATATAATGACGGAAAACATGGAAGAATACATGAGCAAAACTCGAGATGACTATGGATCGGGCATTGCTAGGCCTAAAATCGATGACAAAGATCACTTTGAAATAAAAGGCCAATTTCTCAAAGAACTGCGAGACAACACCTTCAGCGGTTGAGGTCATGAGGATGCGAACAAACATATTGAGAAAGTTCTTAAGATTGTTGATTTATTCCATGTTCCAATTATAATTCAAGATCAAGTAATGCTTCGATTCTTCCTTATGTCCTTAACTGGAGCTGTAAGTCATTGGCTAAGAAACAAACCAACTGGTTCAATTAAAACTTGGGAAGATCTAAAGGCAAGATTTCTAAGTAAGTAATGTCCACCTGCTCGAACTGCGAAGAAAATGGAGGAGATCAATAACTTTCAGCAAGAACCCGATCAAACCCTTTACCAAGCATAGGAGAGATTTAAAGAACTCTTGATGAAGTGTCCTCAACACTATTTAACAAAGATGCAGGAGGTGATCTTGTTTTATAATGGATTGGAAGTTTTGACTAGACAAATTCTTGATTCAAAAGGTGTCATACCAGCTAAGACAGTTGCCGATGAAAAAGTAGCCATCCAAGAGATGGCCGAATGTTAGGATTTAAACCTATCACACTTAGTACCGCCAAGAGAAGAACTGCCAGAGTTAAAGATAATACTGCTAGAAGAAAGTTAGTACTGCCAGTACTAACTTAACACTGCTGAAGATTAGAGAAAACAGTCTAAGTCATTAGTACTATTAGTGTAATAGTTAGTGCTGCCAGTACAAAATGTTAGTACTGCCAGTTTATTAGTACTGTTAGTTATAATAGTTAGTACTGTTAGTTATAGTATTATAGTACCTTCTAAAGTGATTATGCATGAGAAATTTAGGAATAGATATGCATTGTATCACATTGATGCGTTTTTTGTAAGACCCATTAGGGGTTTCCTTGGTATATAAAAAGGAAACCCTACGACATAGATCTAGAATATCAAGTTTTATATAGTTTTCAAGCAAATATAGTTTAGTATTCATAGTTTCAAGGTTAATCTGTAACTTTGATTGTGTTTTAAATATTGAAAGATTATCAAGATCAGTTTTTAATACTGTTTCATTGTTCTTCTTAGTATTACACGCAGAATTCTTCATATTGTAGTATCACGAAATCTTAGTTTCTCTATAGTTTGTATTCGGATATATCCAACACAACAAAGATTTAACAAATCTAAGTAAGAATCAATCAAAAGGGAATCAACAAGTGGTATCAAAGGTTGTTGAGAAAACTTTTGAAAATAAGAAGAACATATAATCTAACATAAGATCTCATATTCAAAGAGAATATTGAATCACAGTCAGAATCAACCCAACCATTGTCTGTACTAAAACTTCCTATGCTCAAAACAGGAGACTATGATCTTTGGAGCATGAGAATGGAGCAATATCTTACTCACACTGATTATGCTCTTTGGGAGGTTATTATGAATGGTGATGCACCTGCTACAATTGCATCAGCTAGTGCTGGTACTGAAGGTCCCATTCCTCCTAAAACTGCTGAACAAAAGCCTAACAGAAAGAATTAATTGAAAGCAAAAAGGCACTCTGTTTAGTTGGCATTCTTGGATTATCATCTATTGAAAGTTTCAATGGAATACAAGGGATTCAAAGACCTTATGTTAATCAATCAAGGCCAGGTTTTGGTGAGGCAATAAATAATCAAAGAAATGTCAAACTACCATTCTGAAGTAGCAATATAGAATTTTGCTGCAAGTGCAGATCAGAAGGACTGGATAAAACCTATGATATGAGGTTTCAGAAACTCATCAGCCAATTGGAAATTCATGGTGAAGTTATCTCTCAGGAAGATGCAAATCTGAAGTTGCTAAAGAAGATCCCCTAAACCAGCATCTTGGAACACTCATACCTTGATCATGCATAACAAATCTGATCTAGACACGTTGAGTATGGATGATTTGTACAACAAATAGAAGTGTATGAAGCGGAGATTGAAGTCCAATCAAGCTCAAGCTCAACTCGAACTCTCCCAAAACGTTGCATTTGTATCATTAGAAAACACGAGCAGGTAATAATGAAGGCAGTTAATCCTGCTCATGAAGTTTCTACTTCTTAGTTTATCAGGGATAAGCTTCTTTATTAACTTATGCTGACGATGTCATGTTTTCCTTCTTTGCTAATCAATCTAATAGTCCACAATTGAATAATGAAGATCTGGAGCAGATTGATACTGATGATCTTGAAGAGATAGATCTCCAAATTGGCTTTGCCATGGGCCCCTTACCATGAGGGTAAAGAGATTCTTAAAGAAGATAGGAAGGAATCTGAATTTTAATGGCAAAGAATCTGTTGGCTTTGATAAGATGAAGGTTGAATATTACAACTTCCATTTAAGAGGTCACTTTGCTAGAGAATGCAGGGCACCAAGGAATTAGGGGAATAGAAATAGAGATGCTCCAAGAAGGAAAGCACCAGTGGAACATTACTACAAATGCCAGTGGTTTGTTTCAAGATGGGATAGGTGGTTATGATTGGAGCTTTCAGGTTGAAGAAGGCATCACAAACTTTGCTCTAATGCCTATACATCCCAAGGTTCATCAAGTTTAGATTCTGAGGTACATACTTGCTCTAAAGATTGCTTAAAATCATATGAAACTCTTCAAAAATAGTAAATATTAACGACTGTGAATCTCTTAAAATAAATCTAATCTAGAAATTATAGTATCAATGGGTTAGAATTGTTTGAAGCTAGGATAGTTTGTTTCAAAGAAAATAATGAAGTTGTTTATGAAAAGATATTGTAATGTATTTTAAAGTATGATGATCTAAGTGAAAGATATTTCTATCAAAGACCTTAAAAATCAATTAGAAGAAGCTTTAAAAAAGAAAGATGAATTTGAAACTTAAACATAGCAAAAATTTAAAAGAATCATCAAGAAACTAACTAAACGATAAATAGTCAAATAATGCTAAAGACAAAGCTGGTCTTGTTATGATATCAAGAATAAATGAGAGTGAAAGTGTGTGTTATTAGAGGTGTTTAAACAGTAAAGAGAGAAGTAATTTGGATGGTTATCCAGTAAATAAAGATTCAAAATAGGAGAAGGGTTTCAATGCATTTCCACCTCCCTACACTGGGGAGCTAACATGCCCTCAAGACTTGACTTATCCTTTTGCTACTGGGAGATGAATCTGTCTAACAGACCATTCTGTCTATAAGACTAAAGTGAGTGAAGCTGAAACTAGTATATCTAAGACTAGTAAGGATATTGTAGAAAATCCTAAAACTGTTAGGTCTAGTGCTCCTATCATTGAAGAATGGGACACTGATAGTGATAATGATAATGTGTTTAGACCTAAATCTGATCTGACAAAACCAAAGTTTACTAAAATCAATTTTGTCAAATTTGGTAAGAATGTGAAATCTGTTAATAAGGAAAACACACATAGGCAAGTAGAGTGTCCTAGGAAAAGTCAAAGTCCTAGGGATAATAGAAGAAACTGTAATAGGATGATGACTCAAAAACTAGGAAATGGTTTTGAGTCTATAAAGAAAGCTTGTTTTGTATATGGGAGTCTCAACTATTTAATCAAAGACTGTGATTTTCATGAAAATAAAATGGTAGAAAAACCAGTGTTGAATAATAAGGGAAGGGTTACTGGTCAAATGGAAATTAGACCAGTATGGAACAATGCTCAGAGGGTGAACCACTAAAATAAATTGACTCACACACATCCTAAAAGGAATTTTGTTCCAACAGCAGTTGCAACAAAGTCAGGACAAGTATCAGTTAATGCTGCTAAGCAAAGCTCTCCAAGAGCAACAGCATTAATTAGTACTGCCAAGCATGTTAATAGTGTTGCCCTTAAACCAAAAGTGAATGATGCATTACCCACAACATATTCTTATTTTAAAGGCCCATTCACCAGTAAGAAGGGCTTTTAACCAAAAATCAGCAGCTAAAACCAATAATTTGAATGAAAAGTTAATACTGTTAGGGTTAACAATGTAACTACTACTAGGCCAAAAGCAGCAGTTAGTACTGCTGAAGGAAATGGGGAAATGTTGTTAAGTCCTCAGCATGCTGGATTTGGAGACCAACAGGAAATGTTATTGACCATACCTCTAAAGACAGTGGATCATACATGCTTAAAAGATTTGACTATGTTGATCTACAAGGCAGACTCAAGTCAGTAATGGCTTGGGTCCCTAAGAGAAACTAATCCTCTTATTTTGAGTGTAGGGTAATCCATAATATACTTTACAGGATCAAGGGATTTTTGACAGTGGATGCTCTAGGCATATGACTGGGAACAAGTCCTTCCTTACAGATTATCAAGAAATTGATGATGGATTTGTTGCATTTGGAGGAAGTCTTAAAGGAGGTAAAATTACTGGAAAAGGTAAAATTAGGACTGGTAAATTAGACTTTGAAGATGTATACTTTGTATAGCAACTTAAGTTTAACCTTTTCTCTGTCTCACAAATGTGTGACAAGAAAAACAGTGTTCTTTTCACTGAGACTGAATGTCTTGTTCTATCTCCTGACTTTAAGCTACTTGATGAAAGTCAAGTCTTGCTTAAAGTTCCCAGACATGACAACATGTACAGTTTTGATCTAAAGAATGTTGTTCCTTCAGGAGGTTTGACTTGTTTATTTGCAAAGGCTACAATAGATGAGTCTAATTTATGGAATAGGAGGCTTGGTCATATAAACTTTAAAACTATGAACAAACTTGTGAGGGGAAACCTTGTAAGAGGATTGCCTTCAAAGCTTTTTGAAAATGACCATACTTGTGTTGCTTGTCAGAAGGGAAAGCAACACAAAGCCTCTTGTAAGACCAAGCTTGTGAGCTCTATCAGCCAACCCTTACAAATGTTGCATATGGACTTATTTGGGCCAACATCTGTAAGGAGTATCAATCACAAGACATATTGCCTTGTTGTCACTGATGACTTTAGTAGGTTTAGTTGGGTTTTCTTTTTGGCCACTAAGGATGAGACTAGTGGGATCCTTAAAACTTTTATTACTGTCATAGAAAACCAAATAATCTAGTTTTTAAAATCATCAGATGTGACAATGGAACTGAGTTTAAAAATAATGACATGAATCAGTTCTGTGGGATGAAAGAGATTAAGATCTGGGGTTTAGTGTTGCCAGATCCACAACAAAATGGAGTTGGCTGAACGAAAGAATAGGCGCATCTAATAGAGGCAGCTAGGACTTACAGCTGAATTTATTATTCCTATACATTTTGGGCTGAAGCAGTTTAGTAATGCTTGTTATGTTCAGCAATAGGGTTTTAGTGACTAAACCTCACAACAAGACACCTTATGAACTATTACATGGTAGACCACCTAGTATAAGTTTTATGAGACCTTTTGGGTGTCTTTGTGACTATTCTTAATACTTAGATCCCTAGGAAAATTTAAATAGGAAGGTCCGAATGAGGGGTTCTTTGTTGGTACTCTATAAATCCAAAGCTTTTACTGGTATTTAAACACTAGAACTAGGAAGGCAAGAGGAAAACGCCTGCACATAACTTTCTTGAATACAGATCCATGTTGCAGATTTTCTCAAAAGGCCATTTGATGGTTAGCAGGTTTAACTTTTTGCTTGTAGCATTGATTACTTAATATCTGAAGATGTGTTTGTTAGAAATAATGATTAATATGATTAGGAGATAGTATTAGAGATAAATTTGGAAATTAAAACTCGGTCTTAGTTGTATGGTTATGCTGCTAGGCAGGGTTTTAGTACTGCTAATTAGAAAGAATCTAGTACTGGCTCAGTTATACTTAAAGAGCTAGTTCAATCTGTTATTCATAAATTAATATGTTAAACAAGAAATTACTTTGGATGGTTGTATTCTTGGTTTTGAACTTAACATTGTGCAAGTGATTTGAAATTGTATAAACCTATTTATATAATATATATAATAAAATATTGTAAGTATAATCTAGAACAATTCAATGAAACGAGAAGTAGATATATCCCCGGGTAAGTATTATCCCCTACGAATTCAAGGCGCTAGTGCTGGAGAATTGATACAGTCGGAAAATTGGAGTTTGATTGAGATTAATGATTTGGGAGTGTAGAAAGTTAAATTAATCAAAAATAAGCAAAAACGATTGAGAAAAACCTAAAAATGAACGCTAAAAACTTAAATCTAAGAACGGGCATGAAAACGAGGGTTAAAAACATAAATTTGCAATTAAACCCTAATACCAATTTAAAGCTAAAATAGATTCTAAATGACAAATTAAGAAGTTTAAAAAAAACTCACAGACTAAAAACGGAGGTCGTATTGAACAAAAAAACGAGTCAAGGACAAAGAACCGTACCCGAGACCCGTTCTTTAAAAATCAAAAGTTTGCAAAATTAACCCTACGAAATTTTTTCTATTTTTCCTACGTAAAATATGACTAAAGAAAATTTCCTAAAAAAGAAAAATATTTTTTTGATAATTTTTGTATTTTTTATGAATTTTTAAAACTTTTAAAGAAATTAAATTATAAAAAATACTAAACTATTTTTAAAAATTCTGAAAAAATTACTAAAATTACTTTACCCTAAAACCTACCTAAGAAAAATAAGAAGCCCGAGATTGAGCTTATAAATAAGCTCAAAATAAGCTGGAAAGAGCTTATAGCTAAATGGGCAAAAACCCCCTTATATACCAAAGTGCCCAAGGGTCTAACAGAAAAGACCCAAGGGCACAGCGGTAAGAGTGTTTATAAAGAAGAGGGTGTATTGAGGGTTGAGACCCGGGTTCGAGTCTTGCTCACCCGGGTTTCCTCTTATCTCCCTCTTTTTTTTAGAAAAACTTTTTACACAAACTTGATAAGCACATGGGGCTTATCATTTTTCATAACTACAGCTTTTTGTGAATGCTTATAAATAAGCTGAAAAGGGGCTCTAAAGTTGGCAGTGGCTTATAAGCTTAAAGGCTTAAAATGGCTACTTGATATGGACTTTAAACACACAATAAGCAAAGAAAGTGAATAATAAGCAAACACAGGCCACAAATAATCATAATAAGCAAGTAAGAGCTAAAATCACCCACTAATAAGCCCCTAATAAGCTAAAAAAAAGTTAAGCTATTTACTACAATAAACTAAGTAAAACAGTTGTTGAGATCTGAGATTTGATGATTACAAAACTACATATGCTTATATGAAGATAAATGAAACAAGAAGGGACTTTTATGATAGTTGACTTTGATACAAATTAATGGTTGATTGGAAAGTTACAAAAATATCATTATATATGATATGTTAGACTTTGACTAAAACTTTAATGATGAATTGGAAGTTACAAAATCAACATTATGAATGTTTGACTAGGTTGTCTTGTAAACCCTAGCCTCTTAGTATATAAAGAGGAGGTAGGGTGAATAGTTTGTGTATCCATCATTAGTTAGTCTCTCCCAATGAGAGTCTAAATAGTTTGTTTATGTAATACGTTATTAGTTTAGTTATGACGTGGTTATAGTCGTCTATATGTATTAGTAGCCTCAAGGATCATAGGATCCATGTTACAGTTAGGTAACGTACTAATAATATTGAGGCATGAATGTTCGGTTAAAACCTTGTTTAACAACATTACTGGTTTTTTGATTTTCCGTTGTGCTCTATTAATGTTGTTTGTAAAACATATTCCTAAGATGGGCTAACGATTTCTCAACAGTGGGTGCAGAGCGGGTTGCTCTTGATTATAGGATCTACTAGGTAATATATCTTCACTTAGTTTGCGGTGGGATTTGGATCTCGGATGGAACTGTATTTCACAACAGTTTGATTCTTTTTGATTTTCTTGGCTCATGGATTTATTGAACGAGGTGACTACGAAGAAAGTGAATTATTTGATATTTGATGTTTTAGTTGGGTTTCTCAAGTTTGTGTTTTATCATTTCTCAAATGTGTACAAACATTTGGAGGTAAAGTGTTTGGTTTGTATGGTGACGAAGTCTGACGAATCTAGCATAGGTGTGTGGATTTATATACTTTGGTGCGGTAATGCTACATTTGCTTTCACTTGATAGGGGAGTTGAAGTTACGTTATTTGTGCTCAAGTGTTCAGTTATTGAGGATGATGGTTTTGTCAAAGCGACTTGCGGTCTGCTTATACTTAGGGGTATGAGTTCATCGTCAATGGATGTTCACGATAATAAGACACCAAGTTTGGAAAATTCTACTTCTTAAAATATGGGTTATACTCATTTTTCTTCATCAATATTTATACTTGGAAGCTACTGAGTTCGAGGATTCAAGAGATGGTTAGGCATCTTTCAGGGGAAGACTTATTGTTATCATGTTTAATACCATTACATGTACCACTTAAGGGGAAGTGTTCCAAGTTGTTTAAACTAAGATGGACCCTATAGGATTGATTACAAAAAGGGGAAGAAGGATTCGTGATGTGCCAGCTTCTTATTTATGTGGTGGCATGTTCAAGGAGATATTAATGTCAAGGGGAAGCTTTGTGAAGATTGTTTTCATTCATGGAGTCTGTTTTGTAATATCAAAATCGGGGAGTTTGTTGAGATTGAGATTTGAATGAGTACAAAATACATATGCTTATTGAGATTAAATGAAACAAGAAGACGTTAATATGATATGTTGGACTTTGACTAAACATTATGTTGATTGGAAGATTTACAAAATCAACATTAATTATGATTTGTTAGATTTTGACTAAAAAACATTATGATGATTGGAAGTTACAAAATCAACATTATGATATGTTTTTGACTAAGGTTTTTTGTAAACCTAGCCTCTCTAGTATATAAAGAGAGGTAGGGTGAATAGTTTGACGTATCCATCATAGTTAGATCTCTCCCAATGAGAGTCTAATAGTTAGTTTATGTAATAGTTATTAGTTTTTTTTTTTTTTTTTTTTAGTTATAGACTGGTTATATCGTCTATATGTATTAGTAGCCTCAAGGATCATAGGATCCATGTTACAGTTAGGTAACGTACTAATAATATTGAGGCATGAACGTCTCGGTTAAAACCTGTTAACAATTATCTGTTCTTTCATGATTTCGCATGGTGCTTATTAATGTTGTTTGTAAAACATATCTAGATGGGACTAACGATTTTAAAAATTGTGGTATCAGAGCTGGGTTGCTCTTGATATCTAGGATCTAACCAAGGATATATTTCTATTAGTTTTCGGATGGATTTGATCTGGATGGAAATGCTTATTAACCAAACAGTTTATTCTTATTGATATTTATGCTCATTTTGGATTTTTTGAAGAGTGTGATTAAGAAGAAAAATTGAATATGTTATTTGATGTTGTAGTGGGGTTTCACAGGTTTGTGTTTATCTTATCTCAATGACATATACATTTGGAGGTAACTTGTTTGGTTTGTATTGGTGACGAAGACTTGACGAATCTTGCCAAAGGCTGTGTGATTTATAAACTTAGGGTGCTTGAATGTCACATTGCTATCACTTGAAGGTGTTTACGTTATTGTGCTCAGGTCTCTTATAGAGAATGATGATGTTGTCAAAGAGATTGCGGGTCTGCTTATACATTAGGAGTATGAGTTCAACGTCGTGGATAGTACAAGATATAAGACACAGTTTGGAGAAATTTTACTTCTTAACATATGGGTTATACTCATTTTCTTTCATCAATACTTACTTACTTGGAGCCTACTGAGGCTCTCTATTTAGAGTTCAAGATTCAAGAGATAGTTTGCATACTTTCAGGGGAAGCTTTACTGTTAACATGTTTAACATCTACATGTACACTTAGGGGAAGTGTTCACATGGTTGCTTATTACAGATGTCCCTATTGGATGATTACAAAAAGGGGAAGAAAGATTCGTGATTTGCAGCTTATTATTTTTTGTGGTGGCATGTTCAAGGAGATCTTAGTCCAAGGGGAAGCTTGAGATTGTTTATTCATGGAGATGTTTTCTTTGTATATCAATAGGGGAAGATTGTTGAGATCTGAGATTTGATGTTTACTATAAAATACATATGCTTATATGAAGATAAATGAAACACGCAGGGATTAAGATGATATGTTTGGCTTTGACTAAAACTTAAATGTTGATGGAAGTACAAAATCAACATTAATTTGATAGGTTAGACTTTGACTAAAACATTAAGATTGTTTGTGAAGTTACAAAATCAAACATTATGATATGTTTGACTAAGGTTTTCTTGTAAACCCTAGCCTCTCTAGTATATAAAGAGAGGTTAGGGATGATAGTTTGAGTTTCACATCATAGTTAGATCTTCCAATGGAGTCTAATAGATAGTTTATGTAATAGTTATTAGTTGAGTTTATAGAGTGTTATAGTCGTCTATATGTATTGTATGCCTCAAGGATCGTAGGATCCATGTTACAGTTAGGTAACGTATTAATAAAATTGAGGCATGAACGTTCGGATATGTTTTACAAACAACATTAATAAGCACAGCGGAAATCATAAAGAACAGTAATGTTGTTAAACAAGGTTTTAACCGAACGTTCATGCCTTAATTTTATTAATACGTTACCTAACTGTAACATGGATCCTATGATCCTTGAGGCTACTAATACATATAGACGACTATAACACGTCTATAAACTAACTAATAACTATTACATAAACTAACTATTAGACTCTCATTGGGAGAGATCTAACTATGATGGATAATCAAACTATTCACCCTACCTCTCTTTATATACTAGAGAGGCTAGGGTTTACAAGGGAAAACGTAGTCATACATATCATATGTGATTTTGTAATTCCAATCATCATTAATGTTTTAGTCAAAAGTCTAACATATAAATATAATGTTGATTTTGTAACTTCCAATCAACATTAATGTTTTAGTCAAAGTCCAACATATCATATTAAGTCCTTCTTGTTTCATTTATCTTCATATAAGCATATGTAGTTTTGTAATCATCAAATCTCAGATCTCAACAACAGTCAATAGAATTTGAGCTTAAATTTAAGCTACCTAGAGGCCAAACTAAGGTCTGAAAATCTAGGGCTTAATAAAGGGGCTTATTGGCTTTCTAGAAAAGCTAAAAGCTTGAGCTAAGGTCCCCTAATAAGCTAGAACAGTGGGCTTAATTTGACAGCTTAAAATTAGCTGTCAATAGCTCAATTGAAATATAAGTTAAGACAGATTGAGCCAATCGCTTAAGGTGAGCTTACTGCTCAAATTTTAAGCTTCTAATAAAAACATTTAAAGCTTGCTGATTTTTGCAAAAAGAAATAGGTAATTTAATTTTTGTAAAAAAAATTGAAAAATGTTGACAGATTAAGAAAACACAAGGGATCTAAGGCTTTGATAGTTGGTTTTTTGAACACACAAATGACACAAATAGCACTTACAACTTCGTTTTCTAAAGTTCTAAGCCGATAAGCATCTTTGAACTTCTTTTTAAAACTAACAGACAATCAAACAAACCCACAACTTAAGAGACAAAATTAGAAAACTTGGAAAAATCAAACTTTTTTTATGACTTGTAAACTTTCTGAAAACAGTCTACAAGAGCTTAGATAATTACTAATCAGGTGACCTATGGACACAACATTTCCTTACCATTTTGAACATTTTGGGTATAACCCAAAAACACCTTTATAATTTTAATCGGATTTTTAAAACTAATAAAGACCTAGTTTAAGCTCTAACTTTTGAAGACAAGTATTATGCAAGCATAGTTTAAGCATAAGGGTACGATTTATGAGGCAAAAGCAAATAAGCATTATTCAGACATATAAGTGAATATAAGCTATGCTACAGTATCCTTTTTTAAGCAAAAAATTTATAAAAGAGTATACCTTGATCTTGTTCAAAAGGATTTTATGTGGAACCTAAATAAGCTCCTAATCCTACCCTTAGCTTAATAAATAGCTATACTATGCACCCAAAGAGCATCCTCATTTATTGACCATTCATCCATTGCTATCAAATCAGTAACCCCTTTTTTCTTCTTTTAGCTTTTGAACATTTTCTTAAATTTTTGTATAAATTGTTTAAAAAACAGGTTTAAATATGGCTTTTATTAAGGAGCTTATATGATTTTTAAGAAAACACGTAACTTAGAAACCTGCTGCAAGATATAAACAAAATTTTCATTTAAAAAAAGAGCTACAAGTACATCAAAGTAAACTAAGTTAAAACTAAAACTGAGCTCTAAAAAACACACTAAAAACTCCTTTTGCCTCAAGGGCTTACAAAAGATTTTATAGCAAATGAGCTAGGGTTTGGACTTTTGTCTTCTCTTCTTGTCCTCTTCCTTGTGTGCTTCTTTGTAGACACAAAACCCGTCTTGTGTTTGTTGTGAGAGGGGACTCCAAAGAGTGATCTTGGCCTTCTATTAGTCTTGGTGCCCACTCAAAATTCATACACATCGATTCTGTTTGCCAATAGTATCACGAGGATGCCAAGCTGTCACTTTGACTTTAGGAGGTGGGGTTTGTTGGTGGTTGGGACATTTTTTGTTGTTATGACTGGAAATCAAGGTGGAAGTGCCAGGGGAGGGGGGGGGGGGTTATAAGTTTGGCGGGAAAGTTGTGATGAAGATAAACAGTGTTTTAAAAACAGGGTTAGGGTTTGAGGTTTTGTCACAATTGGTCCCTTATGGTTATAGATGTTATTACAATTTTAGTCCATGTGTATATAAACGTTTGGGGATTTGACATGTTTAGTCCCTCATTGTTATGAGGGACTTTGCATCACACGGTCCTTGGGATGTACAACAATTTGCTTTTGGCAGATTGGGTCCTTGATGTATATCTTTAGTGTATTGGCAGCATGAGTCCCTCATAAGTATTTTCCTCATTTTCTTCATTAAATAAGTTAGGGACTTGGCAATTTTAGCCCCTAAACTTATTTTTTTCTTCACTTTTTGACTTTGGATTTGTCTAGGTGACGTTGACTTTGGCTTGGACCTTTAGACTTGGCTAGAGCTGTCTTGACTTGTCTTTACCACACTTTTCCAATTCCTGTGTCGGTTTGTCGTTTTGCTTCGTTTTCTCAATCCTTTTGTCTTAGATAGATATCCGTTCCTGCAAACACAATTGTAGCAAAAACGATGCAAATATTTTGGTATTTTAAGTTACCGTTTTTGGTTATTTTATCTTGTTTTTTTAAAGGTTAATTAAAAGAGTATGTGTAATTTAAACACATTACAAACATCCCCCTATATGTAGAGGTATTGCCGTGATTCCTCACGCATTGATATGAATTAAAGCATTTAGAAAGTGAAGTAATCCTCAATCACCCTCGACTAATACCTCGATAAAAGTAGCTATGTGTTCATTGAGGTGGTGATAGTAAAGAACTCATGAAGTTTGAACATTCCCCGGTCTTGTACCATTTAGATATGTTATATATACATCCATATTACTACACATCTTTTTTGTATTTTCCTCATTTTTATTAAATCAAACTAACTAGAAAGTTTGACTTTCGTTATTTAATAACTTTAAAGGGATCATAGAATCAAGATGATTTCGATTACGCTCGCAGTAATTTGCGTCACGTCTAGAGAGGAATAGGAGTAATGTCTGATTACGCCGTCCTGTGAAGGCTACTGCGCCATACATATAGTACAATGTCACGAACTACAACGCACATGGAAACACACGCGCCCCTACCACATAGCTCCCGACCACACGTATTACTGAGATAGAGCTCGTGCGTCACGCTAGAGCCATATTATACACTGAACCATCTATCGGCCACACGCCGTGTATAACATAACCTTCTATCTACCAACGTCCCGAACTAATTTATATCTTAGGTCTTGTATTGCTGCTCATTTGACACCTCCCTCGTCAACCATGGCATCAACGTTTTGCACCACTCCCCTTCTTCGTTTCCCGTGTCACCTGAGAATAATGAGTTTGAAGGCGAGATCATCCCCCCCCCCCCATTGTAGCGACTTTCAGTCTCTGGCAAACATCCTAACCTTACGGTTTTAAGTGACAGGCTTTTTGAACCACGAGGACTAGTATCGGGACTCACGGACCTTAGGTTTCAAAAACTCTCAGGTTTTCCGTATATACATAGCTTATAAAATAGAATAGCCAAAGTTCAAAAGCATATTTGAATTTAACAAAAAGAGATCTTTTATTCACACTTAATATTAACCATTATTGCAATTTGTAACCCTCGACCTTTTAGAAGGCTTGTTGAACATTCGGTTGTGAAGCCGGCAAGATGGCGCAAACTTTTTCAGTTCTGGATTATTATTATCGTACTATGGGCTTTCTTTAGAAGTATTGAAACATCGGTTGTGAGCGGCAGATACAACAAAACTTGATCAACCACAGTTTATATTTATTATATTTTTGCATTTTTCATCATTTTTTTATAGGGAAAATGTCTTTTTGAAAAATTCAAGTATAAATTTGAACTAAGGCTAAAGTTTTTGCTATATACTACATAAAAATTATTGATTTAAGTTTAATTTCCAAAAGTAGCAGTAAATATAATAAGGTTAAAGCTTCTGGGAGAAAAGGCGGGACAAATTTACACATGAGCTATTAAGGATTTCCAATTTATCCTTTGTTTTGCATCAACTTCCTACTTAACACTATCATTTTCGTTCTTCGCGGATATTCGCGGGATGCTTTTAGTCTAAGGTTAAGGAACAAGCTAGTGCTCAACCGCTCGATTCGAGTCAAAAATTTCTCTTATTCTACGCCGCAGGAACAAAAAGTCAAAATTGTGAACCAAAAACACTTATTTTTTTTTGAAAATTGTTTAAATTTTTTTCATTTTTTTTTTTTGAAATTTTGGTGGTAAAAAAAGGGATTACGTGAGAAACAACGGCTGCAGGCACAATCAAATCGAAGAATCCACCTCTACCTAGAAGAAACATTGTCCTCACATGTTTTACAAGGGTTTTCTACGTTAATCCTAACGTTTATGAAGTATGCTTAAAAGATAAACGTTAGTCGATAAGATTAGGATATCGGGATTCCCAAATGAGCCGAGGATTGTTGATGCTCTTGTGATCGTAAGGACAATATCAGCTGCGGCACGAGAGGCTTCAAAAATCCAGACATCCTGGAACAAAACAGCACAAAACACAAAAATGGAAAAGGGCAAGAAGAGAGGCAAGCCTCCTCACAACAACTAAACACTTATTCATTACTAAGCTAGCATACTACTACTACTGATAAACTAGGATAAGCATGGGGTGCCTCCCACGAAGCGCTTGTTTAGGGTCACTAAGCTTGACCCAATTCCCTGAATTTAGTTGTCCTTAGGGAAGGTTTGGAGGTCCGGGATATCCATAGCAGGGATATCACCTCCAAAGTAGTGCTTGAGACGATGACCATTTACTTTGAAGTTTGGCCCGGAGTTTTGGGATAACTCAACGGTGCCATACGGGAAAACTTGAACAATGGTAAATGGTCCTGACCAACGGGACTTCAACTTGCCGGAGAAAATTTTCAATCTTGAGTTAAAGAGGAGGACTTGATCACCGACGTTGAAAACGCGGTTTTTGATCTTTGCGTCATGAATCCTCTTAGTTTTCTCTTTGTAGATCAAAGAATTTTCATAGGCTTGATCACGCAGTTTACTTAATTCATTGAGTTAAACTTTGCGTTGATCACCCGCGGTTTTGAGATCAAAGTTTGCATGTTTAAGGGCCCAGTAAGCTTTGTGCTCCAACTCAATCGGCAAATGACATGCCTTTCCATATACAAGATTGTACGGAGTACACCGGATGGGTGTTTTGTACGCTGTACGGAAAGCCCAGAAAGCGTCATCTAGTTTGTCCGACCAAGAGGTATGATTTTCGCCTACTGTCCTTTCTAGAATTCTTTTTAAACCACGATTCGATACTTCAACCTGCCCACTTGTTTGTGGGTGATACGCGGTGGAGAGACGATGAGTGACTCCATATTTAAGCATGACCTTTGCAAACTGGTCATTGCAAAAATGTGTTCCACGATCACTGATGATGGCACGGGGAGCACCAAATCTGGCAAAGAGAGATTTAAGAAATTTGCAAACTACTCGGGCGTCGTTGGTGGGGAGCGCCTTTGCTTCAACCCATTTTGACAGGTAATCGACAGCCACAAGTATGTATTTGTTGCCTCTAGAAGATGGGAACGGTCCCATGAAATCGATGCCCCAAACGTCAAAGATTTCACAAACTTAGATGGAATTTTGAGGCATCTCATCCCTTTGTGAAATTTTTCCTTGTCGTTGGCACGAGTCACAATTTTTAACCAACTCGTGGGCATCTTTATATATTGAAGGCCAAAAGAATCCGGCATCAAAGACCTTTTTGGCGGTGAGATTTGCACCGTGATGTCCCCCGGTGGGTCCATTGTGGCAAGCTTCGAGAATGTCGAGAGCTTCTTTGCCGTGCACACACCGCCGGATCATTTGATCCGCACAGATTTTGAACAAGAAGGGGTCATCCCAGAAGTAGTGTTTGACATCTTTGAAAAACTTGTTTTTCTGTTGGGATGACATTCCCTTGACAATGAAATTCCCCGCATGGTAGTTTGCGAAATCTGCAAACCATGGGGTACTATCAACACGAAGAGCAACCGATCCAAGAGTTTCGAGAGGAAATGTTTCCGTGATTTCCTTGTTCTCGAGTTTATCTTGATGAGGGTTCTCAAGTCTGGAAAGATGATCGGCGGCCAGATTCTCTGCTCCTTTTTTGTCTCGGATGACAACATCAAATTCTTGGAGCAAAAGGATCCACCGCATCAGTCTTGGCTTAGCATCCTTCTTAGCAAAGAGATACTTTATAGCAGAATGGTCGGTATACACTATGCTCTTAGACAAAACAAGATATGACCGAAATTTCTCAAAAGCGTATACTACGGCAAGTAATTCTTTTTCGGTCGTAGTGTAGTGTGCTTGAGCTTCAGTCATGGTTTTGCTAGCAGAGTGTATTGGTTGGAAATTCTTGTTTTTCGGCTGCCTAGGCTGCCCCAATGCAAGCACTTCGCATCACACATGAGTTCGATAGGGCAAGTCCCAGTCGAGAGCAATCAAAATGGAACTCGGTCAATTTTCTTTTAAGTGTATTAAAGGATTCGATACACTCTTTTGAGAAGAAAAATTGAGTCTCTTTTTCAAGCAGGTGAGTCATTGGGCGGGCTATTTTTGAAAAGTCTAGTATGAAACGTCGGTAAAAACTGGCGTGCCCAAGAAAACTTCAAACACCTTTCACAGTGGTAGGGTGAGGGAGCTTGGTGATAACGTCAACTTTAGCTCGGTCGACCTCAATTCCCGACTTGGAGATTTTGTGTCCAAGAACAATGCCTTCTTTCACCATAAAATGGCTTTTCTCCCAGTTTAGGGCCAAATTGGTGTCTTCACACCGTTTTAACATTTTTTCCAAATGGGATAGGCATGTAGAGAAAGAATCCTCGAAGACTGAAAAGTCATCCATAAACACTTCCATTGTTTTTTCAATCATGTCATGGAAGATTGCCATCATACATCGTTGAAACGTGCCAGGTGCATTGCATAGCCCAAAAGGCATGCGACGATTGGCAAATGTTCCGTATGGGCAAGTAAATGTTGTCTTTTCTTGGTCCTTCAGGTCTTTGGGAATCTAAAAGTAACCCAAAAAGCCATCGAGGAAACAATAGTATTGATTTCCCGCGAGTCTTTCGAGCATTTGATCCATGAAGGGTAATGGAAAGTGGTCCTTTCGGGTAGCTTCATTTAACTTTCTGTAGTCAATGCATACTCTCCACCCTATGACCAATCGAGTCGGTATTAAATCATTTTCATCATTTTTTACGATGGTCATGCCACCCTTTTTTGGTATTTTTTTTTAACAAGTGACCGGGCTTAACACCATGGATGTCAGAGATCGGATAATTAATCCGGCGGTCTGAAGTTTTTTAAACCTATTTTTTTATGACTTCTTAGATTTTCGGATTTACCCGACTATGATGCTGAACCGTCGGTCTCGTTGTCTCTTACCATGAGAATTTAGTGGGTACAAAACTCTGGGTCAATAACCTTAATATCGGGAGTTTCCAAGCGGATGGCATCGCTTGGGGACTTTTGAAACTCGATAGAGCGACCTTTTCCTCATTCTTCAATCTTTTGCATTTATGATGAGCAACTTGTCGTTACATTCCAAAAATGCTATTCTAAATGATGGTGGCAATACCTTGAGTTCACCTCAAGGGGCTCATTCATGAAGATTTTTTTTTGTTTATTTCAATAAATTTTAAGATCTTTTTGATTTCGGCAAATTAATTTCCTTGGTTGGAGTGGTGAAGGAATCACTATTAAGAATTGCTGTCAGAGGAGAAGAATGTCCCCATTCAGGGTCATAATAGTTGGATTAACTCCGTGAGTGGATCATCGTCTCTATATAAACAAGAAAAGAGTCGGCTTCTTCAAAAGGAGCAAAATCACTGTCCCCGAATGGTTTAAAAGTTTAGTGTTGAAGTAGAAAACGGTTGGATCATAGTAAGGAGTGGAATGCCACTCTGAGATCACATTTGAGAAACGCCATAGAGACTTCTTGGAGTATTCTTCAAACCAAATCAATGACGGCAATTTTGGTTTGCATTCATATGATGTAATTAGCCGTGTATCTCGAAAGTTTAGTCCAGATTATATGTAATGGCCTTCTGCCAAACGAAGGGTTATTTCACCTTTGATACATCTATCATTGCACGATGGTTCTTTTAAGAAAAATCACCCGAGAATTAAAGGTACTCGGGGGGTCTGGTTCAAAATCTACGACCACAAAATCGGCTGGAAACTAGAACTTTCCCACCGTTACATAGACGTCTTCGGCGATACCGATCGGTTCAGAGATCGAACGGTCCGCTAGCTCTAGCGTCATGCAAGTCGGGGTTAGTTCGGGAAGAGAGAGATTTTTCTTACGGAATATGCATAAGTTAATGCTGCGCCGAGATCGGCCAAGGCGTTGCATGTATTAATCCCGGAGAATTCACATGGAATAAGAAATCGGCCAGGGTCTCCAAGTTTTTTTTGGCTAACTTATTGCGGATGATTGCTGAGCTAATTCTCGTTCTCATGGAGTTCTAGCCATTTCATAACTTTTCTTTGTTTTCGATTTAGGTTTTTAGGTTCGAGGTTAAATTTTTTGGCATAAGCATCAAGGCTTCCGTAAAGATAATTTAGAAACTCAAACTCTCTAAAGATCGTAGAATTTCTCTAATTAGGTCGTTAGCTTTTTCACGGCGCCTGTTCCATCATTTTTCTTGAAGAAATGGAATTAATGTTTTTGGTTAGGCATGAAGACTAAACGGGAGCATTTATCGGGCTCAGAGATTGATTCATGTTGGAAAACAGGGTAGCCGAGTGGTTGGACGTATTCAGTGCTTTCGTTATTAGATAGGAGGCATCGTGTCCTTTGTGACATCGGTTCACGTTCCAATACTTGAGGAGAACGATGTATTAGGAATAGTATGTCCTTTGTAAGGCAACACCACTTGAGTGGGTAATACCTTTCATGTCCTCTCGGGTTAGTAAACCGTGTTACTTGAGTGTGAGTTCTCGTCACCGAAGATGATAGCAATATTGGCATTCACGAATTTGAAGAGCATGTTTGTTCTAAATTGGGGGCTATTTGATTTTGTAATCCTTGGGCCTGATTTTGCTATTCTCACTTAATACAGCATCATTAGACATTGTCATTATTCTCATATCAGTCTTTGAAACACCTTGCACTTGCTGAGCAGGAGCTGATTAAGGTTGAGCTTGTAAACTGGTGGTTGACTAGTTTGATGGTTGATAAATTGTCCTTGTAGAAAGTTATTTCCATGGTTTTGATTTGAATTGGGTTTCCTCGATTTTGCGTTGAAATTATTTCCTTGATTTTGATTGATAACAGTTTTATTGTTTTGAATCGGGGAAAAACCAGGAGGTCGGATTTGTTTGCAAACCCATCGGAGGTCTAAAATTTGTATTGCCTTAATTAAAATTGGCTGCAACAGCTTGTGAAACGTACTCTTGAATGTTGCCTTGATAAACGTTGCCATTGGTGGCTGGACAATTTCTATACGAATGAGCACCTCCACAAGTTACACAACTCTACTCAACCGTTTTTACGGGTGCGGGAGCTTGGGCTCTTTGCTTTTCGACAAGCATAGTCTTCATCATGTTCTTAATTTCAGAAACTTTTGTTGTAAGAGCAGCAACATCTGGTGAAATTCCGGGAGTAGATGAATTCGAACTCACTTTGGCAACAACTGCCTTGTTTCGTGAATTACGAAACCTTGGATTTACTCTCGATAATTCTCAAGCATTCACGAGGAATCTTATCCAAAAAATTTCCACCCGCAGCAGAATTCAATGAATCTTGATCATTAGCATTCAACGCATTGTAAAACGTATCTAGCTGATGTAATTCAGAAAATCCGTGATGTGGGCATGCTCGGAGAAGGTCATTAAATCGATCCCAAGCCTCGTAAAACGATTCGTCAAATCTTTGTTGAAATCTCATGATTTCATTTTGAAGATTTGTCGTTTTTGAAGGAGGAAAGAATTGATTAATGAATTTTGAAACAAGATCATCCCACGTCAAAATTGAACGAGGAGGTTCTTTTTCTATCCAAATCCGGGCTAAACCTTCAAGAGAAAATGGAAAAAGCATAAGCTTAATTGACGTGCTCAGGACATCCGGGAATCTCATCGTTGAGGTAATCTTATTGAAATAACGGATGTGAGCATGTGGATCATCTTTATCATGTTCGAAAAACTGCTTGTTTTGAACCAGATTGATCAAACCATGCTTCAACTCAAAATTAGCATTGATTTCAGGAATTACAATTGCATCCTCGTACCCCTCGGTGGGTACTTGGAGCAATTGAGCCATAGTCTGGTTATCAACCATCGGACCTAGGGGAGGAGCTGGATTTTCAATCGGTTCTTCAAGATTAAAAGGTTCAACAAAAGCCGGTGGGGCTTGTTGTTGTTGATGGTGAAGATTACGAGATTGGGAACGAGTGCGCATGCACTAAAAAAGAAAATTTACACTAATTTTTTTTTGTTCTTTTTGGTTTATCAAAAGTAAATTCACAATTTATTTTAATAACGGACAACGAAATAAGACAACTTAAACCTAATAATCGACAAGCTTCTCGGTAACTCTTCGAAAAGAAAAATGCACAAAGGAGCGGAGGAATAGGAAAGCGCGAAGCTATTAAAAACCTTTTTCCCTTAGGGTCGTAGTTCCAAGGAACAACCCGCCTTATACCCCTCTTTGAGTTTGTTTATCTTTTAAAAGGTGAACCGTACCTCGCTAGTGACACAAAAGGTAAGTTTTTGATTCTTTGGTTCGGGAACTTATTAATGGATAATACTTTAGTTGAAAGTATTATATGTTGGTGTTCTTTTACCAACTTGTGATTTTTATTGATAATTAAAGACAATGTTTTTGGCTAAGTTTGACCAGGATATTTAATCCATCAAAATAGGTATATCAAAAATATCATTACAGATCTTATGACTGATATAACCGTGTTATAAAGAAAGTCTCATATTAGAGAAAACGTCAATAAGCAGGTGTAGTCTGTATAAGTTTCTAAATGTCCGAGGACGGAGTCTCGTTTCTACTATCTGTAATGTTTGATGATTCACATCGACGTGGCTTATGGATGTAAGTACCCAACTTACTTGGCAGTACTAGGATGCATCGCGACCTAAGTATTCCTACCAGTGGTCCGAAATGAATAGTCCGACTATCTGTTTTGTCGATAGGTGTTTATCTCATTTAAGGTGTGGTTGCATTACCTATTGGCTAAAGTTGTACCAGTTGGGACCGCTCTAGGACCCAACAGCAGTGACCATAATGTCAATAACTATAACAAATGGTGATGGGATGTAGAGAGTGATGACATTTCGAAAAATAGTATCCTCATAATCAAGTTTAATCAAATGGGAGGAGCTCGCGGAAGAGCTTATGCGATAGACGGCGAAATATGTTACTCAGTCGTTAGTTTGCGGATGCATCAACTCCTTCAGTCGTTAGTTCGAGGATTAGCAACGGCAAAAGTAATAACTTAAGAATGAGATAAGGTAGTTTCACGTGAGGCCTTAAGATTTTTGCGGAGTGGTAAGACACTATCGTGCTTCTAAACCTTTCTAACGGAAATTAAGGTACGAGAAGCTGAATCAAAGGAAGAGACATTTACTTTGGTGGCTTGGATTAGAGCTTTTAATATCAATGAGCCGATTTATGCCAAACTTTGCCATGAGTTTTATTCTACTTATGAGTTTGATGAAGTATGTGCCGATGATGAATTGTAGTCAAAGAAGATCATTAGGTTTAGACTTGGTGGACGAGCCCACAGTTTGACTTTCTTGAAGTTTGCTCGTAGATTGGGATTATATCAAGCAGTTGAGCTAGAGGAGGATGGTTTCAGTGTTTACTTTGAAGGAGGTTTGCGTAGTGATGATAATTTTAATGCTACGGATTATTGGTTGAGCATTAGTAGAGAGGAAAACCTTGGTTTGTCTAGGAGTCATACTTCTACTATCAAGAACCCAATTTTGAGGGTGATCCACAAAATGATCTCTTATAGGTTGTGTTGGAGGACGACTGGGTATGACAAGGTGCAGAAGAATGATTTATGGCTTCTAAGTATGTTTGATGCTAGGCATCAAAATGGATATGCGGATGTAGCTTGGGTGATTGCAAAATGGATGAAGAGAAAAGGAGCTGGGACTCAGAAAGAGAGTCAAATTTGCTGTGGATGGTTTATTTCAAAGCTTGCTAGGAAATGCAGGGTGTTGACTTAGGATGTGGTGAGGAGTCTGAGTGCTCTAATTAATTATAGGGATTTGGATACAACTACACTTAGAGACTTGATCGATTTTGATGGTAAACTTATTCCTGAAGATCCATAATCGGGTGTGCCTAGAGTTGGTATCCCTAGACCTTAGAGAGTATCTATGCAGGACTTATATGATAGGATGGGTCGTATGGAGATACATCAGGATGCGAGAGAGCTGATGGAGTATAGGCATTCATATCACTGGGACAGATATCATGAAGTGTTTGAGCATATGGCTGGGGTTTATAGTGTTCCACTGTAGGGAGCCTACAACCCACCTGGTTACGCCCAACCACAGTACGACCAGTACTATCAGCAGTACCCACCTCCGCCACCACAGTACCAGCCACAACAACAGCAGGATGATGACGAGTAGTGTCGAGATGACACGAGTTGGTTATGTGTAACACCTCCAGAAATGCGTGTCGTAGTGGAAGTATGTCCGGGGGAGTTACTTCATAATACACAGCTCTAGATACAAGAGAACGACTTCTAAATGTGTCGTTTGAAAAATAATCTCTTTGATTCCTAGAAATTGACATAACATTTGTCCCATAAATGCATCACCTATTAAAAACTTGAATGTCTAGACTCCAATGCACTCAAGTAAGCCAAGTATCTTGTATAATCACCTATAAAAACATGCTTAAAACGTCCAACAGAAAGTGTGGTGAGTTCATAGGTTAGTTTAAATAATGAATGTAAGTTCAAATGAAATGTATTTGTCCACTGTGTCATCACAGAACCATGTAAAACAATCCTAAGATTTATAAAAAATTCACGACACATTTATTTCACCAAAAGTACAATTCTTAACCCAAAAGATTTATAGAATGCATGATCAAATTTAATGTCAACAAAATTACAATCTTATCCAAAGATTTATAAAGAATACTGACCAATTTAATGTCACCAAAAGTACCAATCTTATCCCAAAGATTTATAAAGAATGCATGACCAATTTAATGCAACCAAATGTTTCCCAGTAATTATTGCCACTAATTCAAGGCACAATAAATATCCATGTGAGTATAAAACAATGATTACAATTACTCTAAGTTCATGAAACCGATGCACTAATATAACAGTAAGAGTTCATATGTAAGTATTATGGGCCCTGTAGGCCCAACCAATCGTAATCCGACATGTTATAACGTTCGTTTGCCCAGTGATAGCTAATCACCCGAACGGGGATTGTCAATCCCGAATAGGTCTATTTTATAACATTCGCGTGGACAACATGCTATAACGTTCGTTTGCCCAGTGATAGCTAATCACCCGAATGGGGATTCACCCGAATAGATCTATTTCATAACATTCGCGCTCACCCTCCAAGTGATTTACAGTTCATGAAGCTGTGACGTAGACTTATATATATACCCATCACAGGTGTCCCCTCCAAGAACACCCGGGCCTTTATTTAAAGAATATGTACTCCCGTTACCGGTGTCCCCTCCAAGAACACCCGGGCAGTACTGTATTGTTATCAGTTTTCAACTCCCTTAGCTAATCCGTAATCATTTCAAAAGTAAGTAAGCATTTAATGCCAAAAATGAAGTCAAGTAATGTATCCCATAGCGAAGCTATGTAAATGAGTATGTAAACCAAATTGTAACAACATCAAATGCATTTGTAAACAAGCATGTTCTCACCCAAAAATATAATAAAGACATGTAAAACGTGGGGTTATAAACTCACCTCGATGATGTAGAACGATTGACAGATAGGCATCTAATATGCACAATACGAACGGAAGACGAAGCGGCTCGATCAAGAAGTTGCAGCTAATCTTAACTGCTAAGTACCACTAGCCTAGGATAATGTATTTGGGTTTTCCGATGAATGGTTACGTCAACGCGACACGTTGATAAAAGATTTAGATTTAAAGTTGTAATACTTTGGTGATTGGTTAAATAAATAAATTTAAAAGCAAACGCAAAGTATGTTAATATATTATGTATATATTACATATGAAAAATAAACCTTTATATAACTCATACCGTGAGTTATATAACCGATACAAACAATCCAAAAATTAATGTGACGTATATAATGCTTTGCAAGTATTATATAATAAGTGTGAGTAAATAATTAAACCAATTATTTTGACACCAACTTAATTAAATAAAAAGACCTTGAATAAAAGTAAACACATGTCTTAACGTTATTAATTTAAACAACCGATGTTTGTAACAGTTTGATTAATCATTAGTAAAATATAAAATAAAATTTTAAAATTATATTTCGTTTCTTCTACGGTTGTGTCTAAAACAGTTTGTCTCATTGTAAAATAATAGTTTTCGTTCATTGGTGGGGTTATTGTATAATACGAGTTAATGTATCTTTAAAATATATCTTGGTTCCTTTATCGGTTTCTAAAATGATACGTTTATGTTAAGTGAATCATAAATATAGGAAAATATATAAATTTCGCATGACCTTCCCGGTTATAAATCGTTTCTCTTACTCGTAAAAGCTAATGTTTTTTCCTCTTTCCAAACATAACTGAGTTGGCAATATCCTCTCGTTTAAACATAAATATATATAAAATATTTTATATATATATATATATCTAAACTTAACTAAAATAATAATTATTATAATTAAATTAACCATTAACCACCTTTTATATATATTGAGTTTTAATATTTCCAAAACCTTATGTTATATTTTTACTTGTTGTTTCGCTAAACGAAACACACCCTTTTTGTTTTTCTATAATACCAAACGAACCCCGGGTCGATTTTTACCTAACCAAAACGCACCCTATTCGTGGTTTAAATACCAACCGCACCCATGGTGCCTGCGGAAGCCAAACAAACGCACCCTTGTGTATTCGGTCCAACCCAACATGCCCTCCCCGGCTGTCCCGAAACCAACGCACCCTTTGGTGCATTTATAAACCAAACGCAGCCTCGTTGGGCTGTCCCGAATCCAAAACGCAGCCTCACGGCTGTTTAATATCAAACCATACGCACCCTTGTGCGAGAATGAAAAACCAACGCACCCCTTTGGTGCCACAAAACAATCCGGACGCAGCCTATAACTGCTGTCCCAAAACTAACCGCACCCTATTTGGGGCTTATGATAACCGAACGCACCCTTGGTTGGTGAACCCACCCGAACGCAGCCCTTAGCTGCTGCCCTCAAACCCGACGCACCCTATGGTGTTAAAACAACCAATCGCACCCTTTTCTTGCAAACCCAACCCGCACCCTACTTGGTGCAAGGTCAGACTGAGCACACCCTTGGTGCTAACTCGAGAACCAAACGTCCCTTATGGTGGTGGTGGTGGCGTAGAGGTGGTGATTATGGTGGTGGCGTGGTGGGGCTGTCGTGGGACAGCAACCGGATGCGAGAGGGAAAAAATGGCGCGTGACTTAGGGGATCGGACGATGAGGAGCCTTTTTGGATTCGGCCGGAAAAGTCCGCCGAAAAAGTTTTGGCCGGCTAAATTGGAGAGAGAGAGAGAGTTTCATGTTTGTGTGTGTGTTATTAGAGATGGAAATGAAATTTAATATATAAATTTTATATATATAATACCCGGGTGGTGGTTTACCACCCGAAGTCAACGCATCCCTTTTTGGTGGCTGTTACAAAGCCGTGGTAACAGCGGCTGTGGCTGCCGGAGGGGGAAGAAACGGCGCGTGGCGGCGAGTGGTGGTGGGGATCGGGTAGATCCGATGATGAGGATCATTTTTTTTGTCTTGGCCGGAAAAGTCCGCCGGAAAACTTTTCCGACGACGACGGCATGGTGGTCGGAGGTGGCGGACCGGCGACGGTGGTGGCCGGTTAATGAGGAGGGGGAGAGAGAGATGAGAGGTGTAATGTGTGTGTTTTTGTATATATAAATGAAATAAAAGATATAAAATTTTTATATATATTAAAACTTAAAATTTAATGTGACAAGTTTTAATAGTTTGGGGTAAATTTTGTAAATATTACCCAAGGGACCAAAAGTGTAATTGTTGAGAAACTTTTATAAAATATTGGTTCGGGACTCATTTGAGCGACTTAACGGATGATTCAGAATACGAAACTTGCGCCATTGTTTTCCAAATCACTTTTCTGATAAAAATGAGTATTTACTTGATAATATTTCATAATTATTTTTATAACATTTATAAAAATGTTCGTTATTTATTTAGTGACTCGGTTAAAATAAAAATGAAATTTTAACTCGGATATTCGCGTTATCAACAATGCTTAAATAAGTAAAATATTAAATGATTTTATTTAATTATTCTTGTGTGTCGGTGCCCGTTGTGTGCAGTTTTCAAAACTTTGCGAGGCTGTTTTTGCCCTCTTCTGCTTGTTTTCAAGTCTCGGGTAAAACTAAAAAGTTGTCCGAAAAATCGTTTTACATCAAATTGCTTTAGGGTCCGAGTTGTGAAAATGTGGTTTAGCTGGTCGTTTTTGATTCTTAAAATAAACTATGAAAATATATATATATCCTTTTTTTCGTTTTCGATTCAAATAAGTTAAAACCAATTGTACTCGAGGTGTGTAATAATGAATACGATTTATTATTGAAATATGTTCTAAAAATTTTACCAGTTATGCGGAAAATCGTTTTCTATGGACACATAAAAAAGATAGATTATACGTCAAAAAGTCAAGTCAGACCCGAAAAGTCAAAGGGTAAAATAGTCATCTAAAGTTCTGAAAATTGCCGGAAGTTACATTGTGTATTTGTGTGATTCAGATATTGTGTAGATCCGATTGTGTAGATCTTGTGAGTGTGTATATCTTGTGAAGTGGTAGATTGGTTCTAGCTAAGATTGTGACTCGACATTTAGCTTAGTGTCAGAAAAATAACGGTAAGCGTCGGTAAACGGTTTTCTCGCTGAAAGGGGAGCTGTTGACATTGTAAAAATTCTCGAGCGAATACTCGGGGGAATGGAGTAGGGCGGGAGAGGTGCTTCGTAGCGAAACCACTCATAAAATCTTGGTGTCTTACGTGTTGGTTGTTTCTTTCCTTTATCTCTTTTTACATTATTTTGTTGTTCTATCGTGTTTTAGTTTAGATAGATATTTTCTGGTTATCTGTGAATTGATTGAACATATACTCGGATCTATAGATTTTTGAAAGTAAACTTTTGAAACGTAAAACAAACGTGTAAACTATTCAACCCCCCTTTCTAGTTTCCACAATTGGTATCAGGAGCCAGGTCACTCAAGATTTTTAAAATATACTGTATTTTAAAGCTTGGATCAATCTATGGATTCCGACAAATATCTAGAAGAGCAATCTATGCAAAGACCACCACTCTTTGAAAGCGATAGTTTTATATATTGGAAAAATATATTCGAGACATATGTTAAATCAAAAGATCTAGATCTTTGGCATGTTATTACCAATGGTGATTTTCAACCTATTGTACAAAATTTAGAAACCAAATTAGATGAGGTTATCCATTTTGAAAAACAAACCGATGATCTCAAAAAGAGACTTGCGAAAAATAATGAAGCAAAAAATGGTTATTTACAATGCTTTGCCAAGAAAAGAATATGAAAGAATTTTCATGTGTAACACGGCAAAAGAAATTTGGAAAACTTTGTTAATCACCCATCAAGGTAATAGCCAAGTCAAAGATAATAAGATCGACCTTTTGGTTCAACAATATAAACATGTTATCCCACTAAAAATCCATACACAACTTGAATAAGCAAACCCAAATAAGTTATATAAGCCGAAATTAATAAGAAGAAAAAAGAGAAAATAGAATGGTGGAATATTAGATTAGAAGAGAGAGTTTGGTGAGTTACACATACAACAAATGGCAACCAACACCCTCTCCATGTGTAGAGAGGGTTTCTTTTATATCCCTAGCCATCATGTAGGCATATGGGCTTTTACTAATGGGCCGGGCTTGGCTTAACTTGGGCTTTGAGCCCGAAACATGGACAATATTAGATTACAATCCAAGCCCGTTTACCCCGACTAGCCTATTACTTAACAAGACTAATTGCGACTAATAAGACTGATAACATTCTTGTTCGACTTATATAAGTTTCTAACACATGAATTCACTTACCTAAGCTTAAGTTCGACTTATGGGATTAAGTCTTTACACATGAATTCACTTCCTTTAGGAGTTTTGTTATGTACGCATCATGATTTGCATTAAAGACACATTTATGACATGTAAAGCAAACAAAGTTTTTGGAATATGAAAAAGAACTAGAACTCTTAGAGTGATCTGCTTTTGGCACAGCCGTTATTGTTACGCAACTACTCTTAGATACATGCAAACTCCTAGGAGTTTTATTGTTGTTCCTAGGTTTTGGTTTGCTATCATCAGCAATGCTTTTAAATCTAGCAGAAGGCGTCACACTAGTTTTTGAGTTCCTATCTTTTTCTTGTATCTTTTTCTTAGCTTCATCTAGATAGTGATTATGAACCATGTCATTTAAACTAAATCTTGGCATGTTCTTAGAACTATTCCTAGATTCACTAGATGCAATCATATGATCAGGTTTTGCAAAAAACGGATTCTCTTTTCTTAGGCAAATAGTGTTGAGTGACTGGTTTTGACAAATTGTTATTCACATCAACTTGGGAGGCAAACCGTTGTTTTGACATTTGAGGCCTTTTAGATTTAAACTCATTTGGTTGTTTAACAACTGATTGGTTTCTTGGTGATTGTAAAACCGGTTTCCCCAAGACTGATGTCTTATCAAACTTAGTATCTACACTATTTCCTTTTAACTTCCTTAGGTCATTTTTTAAAGCCGTAATTGCAAAAAACCTTTTCCTGAATTTGAGCTTTTAAATCAGCATTATTAGCAAGCAAAGAAGTTGTCTGTTCTATAGTCTTAGATCTCGTTATTTTAATAGAATCATACAAATCTTTGTAATGCTTTTTTAAAGTCTCATTTTCCATACGTAATTTAGCCACACTATGTTCTAATTCGATGTTCATTGTTTCAAGTACATCAATTTCCTTTTTGATCTTGGCTTTATTACTTGTTTCATTCAAAATTTGACCATGTTGCCCCGATTTGAAAGCTTGATTTTGATATTTGAGTTCGAGAGCAATACAATGTGCTTCCATTCTTGAAAAATCTTTTTGAAGTTGGGCAACAGTCTTTTTGAGTAAAATATTTTCAGACTCGAGTGATTGTTTTGGGTGTTCAGTTGTCTGGTTATCAGGTGATGAATCAAGCATAGGACTTTTAACTTGACATTCTTCAGGATGCTGGTCAACCCTTCCTTCATTAATGATTTTAGGTTGCTCAGTATGTTGTTGTCCTATAGTAAAGATATTACATTCAGCAGTCAATTGTACCTCAACCATTGGCTCTTCATCATAAATAGGTCTGATATCTTCATCATTAGTATATGTATCATTCTCTGACCTGCTGCTGTCATCTTGCACTGTTGATTCTATTCCATTGCTTTCCATGACAACCAAACCATTATCCACTGCTTTACCCGTATCAATCTTACTCTCTTGCGTCTGCAATTGTCTTTTATTCACCCTTCTATCATACTGTCTTTGATGACGTGTTCTTTCAGCAACTGACTTCTTAACATTACCCATGTGTTGGAGTAGTGTATCTCTGAAGTGTTTAACCTCGAGTCCAGTGTATTCAACAAAGTACTTGTCTGTCATTTGACTATCATAATCTAAAGTAAACTTTGAATCGATGAATTGCTGAAACTGTTTGTTGATCACCCAAAAGGCTGCCATGGATCCATCTTCTTGAAATTCATCTTTGTCAAGTTGCTTTTGTAGTTGATCTACGTTGAGAATCATTGTACTTGTGAAAGTATCAGGATCTTGACCAAAGAGTGACATGAATGCCCGTTTGAATCCATGTTCGATGCGAGTGCCTTTTAAGTTATCTTTAGAAAGAACTTGAAGGTGTGAATGAAGAGAATGAAAATATGCCATGCATCGTTCTTTTGCTTTTGACATCTTGTATTTGATTGCATGCACATCTTTTGTTTCAGAATTCAAGCTGCTTTCCTTTACTGATTTGCTGGATGCAGTCTCTGAATTACTGTCTTCTTTCTCAGAACAAGTGTTTTGTATGACAACAAAATCAACTTTCAATGAATCAACATTTAATGCTGGAATTGGATTTGAATGATCTTCTTGTGTTTGCATCAACTTCTTTTGTTTCAACAATTGTGGAGTTCGTTGTTGATGAAGAGTTATCTCAAGCATGTATTTCCCGATGGAATCCATGTTACAGATCATTGCATCGTATAAGGATTGAGCATTGAATCTTGTATATTTCTGCATATGCTCTTTGAATTCTAAACTGAAAGCATTTTCAAACGTTGTTATGGGTTTTGTTAAAGTAGTATTGCAATTAGTCTGAGAAATTATTTCTTTGGTAAGATGTTGTTCTAGTAAATCTAAGTCTTGAGAGAATGTTCTCTTGAAGATAGACATGGTACCAAAATCTTGCAAAGTTTCTGTGAGAAACTTGAATTGTGACTTAATTGCTCTAAGACTGTTCATGCATCTACTTCTTGAAAGTTGTGTCTTCTCTTGAACTTTAGAAGTTGAATACGAAGAAACTGTGTCTTTGTTAAGAACACTTAATGATTGAGTTTGCAAATTGGTTTGAATTGACATTTTGTTGTTGTAATATGGCTATCGGATTGTTAGGTTTATCTTTGATGTGTTTGATTGATTGTGAGTTTAAGTTGAATTCATATAACTTCCACCGGGATTTTAAACTCTATGATTTAAAACCGAGAAAGAAGCGAAGAGATAGAAATTTTGAGTCGGATTTTACACGAAATCAATAGGAAAAACCCGTGAAAATGAAAGTAGAATTGATTTGAAGTTGAGGTTTGATGATTGATTAATTAATTAACGTTTTAGTCTAATGTTTACGTTTAATTAAATTCAAAAGTACAAATTGAATCTAAAACGAATTATCAAACCGCTGGAATCTTTTACAACTCACTATTTTTATAACTCTCTAGAAGTTGATGTCAGACAACTCGCTACTTTGGGAAAATTGGAGCAGCATAACATTTGACTTTGACCTTGGAAAATTTCTTCAAAGTACATGCTAACTCTCTACTGATAACTCTCTACTCTGCTAACTCTCTACTTGTGATAACTCTCTACTTCTGATAACTCTCTACTCTGATAACTCTCTATTTCTGATAACTCTCTGCACTAACTCGCTAGTGGCATTGACAACTCGCTACTTTGAGAAGATTTGGGTAGCATGACGTTTGACTTTGACCTTAGAAATTTGTCTTCAATGTACCTGTAACTCGCTACCTTAACTCTCTGCTACAGTACCTTAACTCGCTACCTTAACTCTCTGCTACAGTACCTTAACTCGCTGCTACAGTACCTTAACTCACTGCTACAGTACGTTAACTCGCTGCTACAGTACGGCCGACAACTCTCTGCTACAGTACGGCCGACAACTCTCTGCTACAGTACGACCGATAACTCTCTGCTACAGTACCTTAACTCTCTACTTTGAAAAACGTGGTTTTTCACCTAAAAATCACCCTTTTTAACATTTTTGCTTGGTTTCTTTTGCACAACTTGGTACTAGAAGGCTATAGCAACTATAAAAACATAAACTTTAACATCACAAATGTCAAGATCAAAGAGAACCAAGAACAAGACTATAAACCTTCAAAAAGCCAAACTTTTGAACAAATAAGCCACGAATTTGAGCTTATTAACCACAAAACAAACACTAAACACCCCTTGGCGATTGATACCACATGTTATCCCACTAAGAATCCATACACAACTTGAATAATCAAACCTAAATAAACTTAAATAAGCCGAAATTAATAAGAAGAAAAAAGAGAAAATAGAATGGTGGAATATTATATTAGAAGAGAGAGTTTGGTGAGTTACACATACAACAAATGGCAACCAACACCCTCTCCATGTGTGGAGAGGGTTTCTTTTATACCCCTACCCAACATGTAGGCGTATGGGCTTTTACTAATGGGTCGGGCTTGGCTTAACTTGGGCTCTGAGCCCGAAACATGGAGAAAAGAATATGAAAGAATTTTCATGTGTAATACGGCAAAAGAAATTTGGAAAACTTTGTTAATCACCCATCAAGGTAATAGCCAAGTCAAAGATAATAAGATCGACCTTTTGGTTCAACAATATGAACAATTCGTCATTTCCGAAGACGAATCTATAGATAGTGCTTTTGCTAGATTTAATACTATTATTACTAGTCTTAAAGCTCTTGATGAAGGTTATTCTAGTAAGAACTACGTAAGGAAGTTTCTTAGGGCTCTACATCCTAAATGGAGAGCAAAGGTCACGGCGATTGAAGAGTCGAAAGACTTAACATCACTATCTCTTGATGAGCTCATTAGAAACCTCAAAGTCCATGAGATGATCATCAAGAAAGATTCTGAAATAGTCAAAGCAAAAGTTGAAAGGAAATCTCTTGCTTTAAAGGCTAAGAAAGAATCTAGTGATGAAGAGTGTTCGACTTCCGGTAGTGAAGACGAAGAGTACGCCATGGCGGTAAGAGACTTCAAGAAGTTCTTTAAGAGAAGAGGTAGATTCGTGAGACACCCTCGGAACGACAAAAAGACCTTTCAAAGAAGCCGAGACGACAAAAACGGCAAAAGTGAAAGGAAGTGCTTTAGATGCGGAGATCCAAATCATCTTATTGGAGAATGTCCAAAGCCACCGAGAGACAAGAACCAAAGAGCATTTGTTGGAGGTTCTTGGAGCGATAGTGGTGAAGAAGATGATGAAAAGATCCAAGACGAGACATGTCTTGTAGCTCAAGCACCAAATGAGGTATGTTTCGAATCTTCTTACTTTAGTGATGAAAACTCATCAATTGATGATTTAGCTTTAGACAATGAATATGATAAATTGTGCAAAATGAGTTTAAAGATAATCACTAAGAACAAAAGGTTAAAATCTATTAGAAATAGTCTAGAAAATGAGCTTAGAGAATTAAAAGATAAATTATCCATACTCGAGAAAAACAAGGGAGTTGATCTCGATTGTGCAAAGTGTCATACACTTAAAATTGAAAATGAAAAGCTCAAAGAAGAATCTACTAGATTAAACAAATTTGAAAAGAGTACACATTGCTTGAATGAAATGTTAAATAATCAAAAACCCTCCGGTGATAAATTAGGTTTAGGGTTTAATTCATTTGAAGCATCATCTAGTGGAACTAAGGAAATAAAATTTGTAAAAGCTCAGAAAAAGACGTCTTCTGATGAAGGTCTCATAAATATGGGCGGCCCCCTTAATGTTCAGGCGGCCCCCCAAAATAAATGTAGGACCGCCACCAGTAACGCCTGGTTCTAAGAAAAAGTGTGTCTTGTCAAAAATCTATTTTGGGTCCTAGACCAAAACATATAATTGTAAACAAAGTCAAAATTCCTATGGCTAGTGACAATGAAGTCAAACAATTTTTATAAACCATTTGACAAACCCGAGTTGAATTTTCAAAAACCAATTTTAGATCAAAAACTCCACCTCCTAGAAGAGTCAATAATAATTATTCTCGTCCTAAAACACCGTAATCAAAAAGACATGTTGGTCGACAAAACCAACCTCATGGATTTCCCGTAGGTTGAACAACTTTCTACGTCAAAGTTACATACCATGGGAAATGTGTCTTCCGTTCTCGCATCCCAACCAATTGCATCAAATGCAAGGGATGTTTGGCACTAACAACTTTGGACCCATGAGATATTGGGGACCAAATGTTTGAGTTGCTGTCTTATATAAATAGATATGCCTTAGAGTCGACTTGGAGCCCGACGAATGGATCAAGGATAGTGGATGCTCCAAACACATGACGGGTGGCAACCGAAAGCTCTTCTCCACTTTCAAGGAATACAATGTAGGTAACGTCATTTTTTGGTAGTATTCTTCGGCGGTAACATCATGGCAAAGGTACTATTTCTAATGACTTTCTCAAAATAATAATGTAGAAACATGATAAATAAATTTCGGACTTAACTTGTATATACGGACAAATATGTGATAATAAGATGGTAGAGTAACTTTTTCTGAACATGATTAGTAAATCACTAAGGACAGTAAAGTCAAAGGTAGAGGTATTAGGAAGAAAGGCTTATATTGAAGAAATTTAGTGAAATAAGCCAAAAGACCAAAATTATGTCTTGCAACGTTTGATTAAGACTCCCACATTATGGCATAATGGAGGATTAGGTCACGCTAATATTCGTCTTCATTCAAATCGTTAGCTTCTAAGAATTAATAGAAACTTACCTAAGCTTAATTTTGATCAAAACATTTTTTAGTGATGCATAGCAAAATAGAAAAACAAAGCCTCACGTTAGTCACAAAGCTAAGAACATAGTCTCAACGACTAGATGCTTAGAACTTCTCCACATGGATATTTTTGGTCCATCCGCCATACGGAGTTACAGAGGAAACCGCTACACCTTAGTCATAGTAGATGACTACTATAGGTACACTTGGACTAGATTTCTTAAGGATAAAACCGAAGCTTTCGATCAATTCAAAATATTTAGTAAAAAAGAGTTATGTTGAATTGTTTCCAAAAACTAATTAGCAGTATAATAGTGTCAATAAGAGAACCGACCACGGAAGCGAATTTTGATAATGAAGTGCAATTTGGAGAGTTTTGTAATGCTAATGGTATTACTCATAACTTCTTGGCTCCACGCACTCCTTAATCAAATGGCGTGGTTGAAAGGAAAAATAGGACACTTCAGGAAATGAGTAGAAGCATGTTGAACGATCAATCGTTACCACAAAAGTTTTGGTGTAACGCCGTAGATACTTCAACATACATTCTCAACCGAATCCTAATTAGAGCTGTCCTAGGAAAAACACCTTATGAAATCTTAAGAGGTAGGAAACCTACTCTTGACTATTTTAGAGTGTTTGGAAGCAAGTGCTTCATTTTAAACACCAAAGACTACCCTTACCAAGTTATGAACCCAAAGTCATACGAAAGGTGTCTTTTTAGGATGACTCGTACGAATTGAAAAGCCTATATCATTCTTAATAAACACACCTAGGAAAATCGAAGAATCACTCACAGACATTCCGATGAAACTCCTCCACCCTCTAAGACATCACCCTTGGTGGATGATGACTTAGATGCAAAAGAAGCTATTATGGAAATCGAAAAGAAAGACCTAGAAAATATTGTTGAGGATGAAACATTAAAGATTGATGAAATAGTCAATATTAAGGAATTTAGGAACCATCCTTAAAATGTTATAGAAACCTTACCAAATAACCCTTATATTACAACCCAGAACCAAAGTAAACTTCTACGGTTTTATATGAACTAAAAGAAACCTAAGAATATGAATGAAGCCTTAGGAGATGAAAGTTGGATAGTCGCCTTGCAAGAAGAATTAAACAATTCATTGCTTAACATACGTTTGGGAGATAGTTCACAACCTAAGAATATGACAATTATAGTAACTAAGTGGGGTTTAGGAATAAGTATGTGACGAGAACGGTATTGTTTCTCGAAATAAGGCCAAGTAGTTGCTCAAGGCTACAACAACACAAAAAAACATACAACAAGTTGATTTAATATGTGCCAACAAGAGGCATCGATTATGAAAGAAGACTTATTCCTCGGTTGCTAGACTTGAATCTATTAGGATGTTATTAGCCTATGCTTGCGCCTTAGATTTTAAATTATTCCAAATGGATGTAAAAAGTGCATTCCTAACGGTTTTATCAATGAGGAGGTATACGTGGCACAACCTTCGGGATTCATTGATTTTGAAAAACGGAATCAAGGTTTAAAAATTAAATGAAAGCTTTATATGGGTCCTAAACAAGCACCTCCCAGAAGCTTGGTATGATAGATTAAAATCTTTTCTTATTAAACATGAATATAAAATATGAATGTAATAACACTCTTTTTAACCTAAGAAGAAAAGTCATAATTCTCATCATTGTTCAAATATATCGATGACATTATATTCGTTCGACTGTCCAGACATGTGTGAGAATATGCAAATTCATGCATGATTAGTTATCGAGATGAGCATGATGGGTGAACTTAACTTCTTCCTTGGATTACAAATAAAAACAAATGGAAGAACTGGTTAAGATTTCTTTAATCAATCTAAGTATATTAAAGAAATGCTTAAGAAATTTGGTCTAAAAAGATTCTAAAACCAATGAAAATCCCCATGCCCTCCGATCTAACACATGAATGATAAGAGTATGAGTCGGTAAGATAGTACGCAAGATCAGGCATGATAGGTAGTTTATTATACCTAACGGCAAGTAGGCCTGATATCATGTTTAGTGTATGCCTTTGTGCCCGCTTCTAAGAGGCTCCCAAAACCTCTCACCTTGATGCGGTTAAACGTATCTTCTGATACATTAAAGTTACGTACTTAGGATTATGGGTAAACCTAAGGGCCAACATATAAACCGTAGTATATGTCGACTCTGATCATGCGGGAGATTATGTGGACTGAAAGAGCACTAACAATATTTGTACATTCGTGGGATGTTGTTTGACATCTTGGTTCTCGAAGAAACAAATCGCTCTTGTTATATCCACTACCGAAGCCGAATACGTAAGCGCCGGAAAGGCATGTCAACAAGCATTTTGGATGAAACAAGCTCTCATCGACTAAGACGTACGACTCGATGACGTTCCCATCATGTGCGACAACAAAGGCGCGATTGACCTTAACATTATCGTACCAAACACATCGAAATACGTCACCACTTTCTTCGCGATAATGTCCAGAAAGGACATATCTCAATCAAAAAAGTGTCGTCCGTCGACAACTTCGCCGACATCCTTACTAAACCCCTTAAACGTGAATCGTTTAACTATCTCTAGACTATCGTCCTTGGGATTAGTAATGAAGGAACACATTCCATAAATCTTATGTGACCGCTTCTCCTTCTTCTATGTTTCGATTCTAGTCCTGTTCCACTTCGTGTCCGTGACAACTTGAATAACTATCATTCCGAAGTACTTTAAACATTTTTAATTCGCGAAATGCAAATTAAAATGTCACTCCGGAATGGTAGATAACACTCTTTTTACTAAGAAGAAAAGTTCAAATCTCATCATTGTTCAAATATATGTCGATGATATTATATTCGGTTTGACTTGTCAAGACATGTGTGATGAATTTGCCAAAATCATGACGAGTTCGAGATGAGCATGATGGGTGAACTTAACTTCTTCTTTGGATTACAAATTAAACAAATGGAAGATGGTATATTCTTTAATCAATCTAAGTATATTAAAGAAATGCTTAAGAAATTTGGTCTAGAAGATTCTAAACCAATGAAAACCCCCATGTCCTCCGATACTAAACTCACAAAAGATGAAGAGTGTGAGTCGGTAGATAGTACCAAGTATCAAGGCATGATAGGTAGTTTATTATACCTAATGGCAAGTAGGCCCGATATCATGTTTAGTGTCTGCCTCTGTGCCCTCTTCCAAGAGGCTCCCAAAACCTCTCATTTTAAAACAGTTAAGCGTATCTTCTGATACATTAAAGGCACTACGCACTTAGGAATATGGTATCCTAAGGGGACCGGCATAGAAACCGTAGTATATGCCGACTCTGATCATGCGGGAGATTATGTGGACCGAAAAAGCACTAGCGGTATTTGTACGTTCGTGGGATGTTGTTTGACATCTTGGTTCTCGAAGAAACAAACCGCTCTTGCTATATCCACTACCGAAGCCGAATATGTAAGCGCCGGAAAGGCATGTCAACAAGCACTATGGATGAAACAAGCTCTCATCGACTACGACGTACGACTCGACGACGCTCCCATCATGTGCGACAACAAAGGCGCGATTGACCTTAGTAAAAATCCGGTGCAACATTTTCGTACTAAACACATCGAAATACGTCACCACTTTTTTTGTGATAATGTCCAGAAAGGACATATCTCAATCGAAAAAGTGCCGTCCGTCGAAAACATCACCGACATTCTTACTAAACCTCTTAAACGTGAATCGTTTAACTATCTACGTCTTGGTTTAGGAATGATGGAACACATTCCATAAATCATCTTAGTTCGCTTCTCTTTCTTCTGTCTCAATTCTAGTATGTGTTCCATTCCGTGTCGTGACAACTTAAATACTTCATCCGAAGTACTTTAAGCATATTTAATTCGCGAAATGCAAATTAAAATGTCACTCCTCTTCGTAAATTTTTTGTCAAAAACCAAGTCCAAAAATCCTTGGCTGAGGGCGGCCCCCATATAGGCGGCCCCTAATATATTTGGGACCGCCGGTAAATATAGGACCGCCACCAGCAAGTCATAAAATAGGACACTTAAACAAAAAAATTTCAAAACAAAAAAACAAACACCCCCTTACCTGTTGCCATTGACGAACACGACTCAAAACCCACCAAAACTTAAAATCAACCAACTAAACATCAATTGAAAATCAAATCAACACTAATAATCAATCTTAATAACACAAAGATCATCAATTGTAAGTCATTTAATCTATTTTCTTTCTATTGTGTCTAGGGTTTATGATGAACACCAAACATTAAAATTAGGGATTTTCGATTTTTCTTTTAATTTTGGACAATTAAGAGTACTAGGATACAATGTATAACTAATATGCTTCCCGTAGATATAGGATTTACATACATTAGTGAATTTGTTGAAAAATTGATTTCGAACCAAAACCCAATTTTATTTTCAAATCACTTACGTTAGGAACATAATAAAATTGTTGTAATGCATTGTTAATCCAATCCAAAAACGTTTTCAAACACATGCATAATGATCTCATGAACAAATTTTGAGATACATAATTCATATGTATTTTTTGACTTGTTTGGATGAGAAATATCAAATTAAGGAGCGTTTGGGTTAACTCTTAGGATGTTATATTTAGGTCGAGTTAATCGTTACTCTACATTTGTTACATTTAGGCACACACTAAAAACAATGCTCATGACATATTACATGTGAAAAAGTAATAAAATGTGATTTCATTCTTTTTCTAGGTAACAATGCCTCGAGCTACCAGTCTAGATCATCAAAAGACACGAAACTACATACCCCTAATATCAAATGAATTTAATCAACCCTTGCTAAACACAATGGCAAATCTTGAAAAACGGTACTTTCATGAGGGGAGGGTTGTAAGTCCAAACTTCGAAAATATGAGTCATATTCGTGCTAAGTTTGAGTCAATCGGCTTTGATTGTTTGTTAGACATTAACGAACAAATTATACCTCGCTTTGTTCTTGAGTTTTACTGTCAACTCACTTTTACCTATAATCCTGAGAGTCAATTTGTTGTCAACATTTAAGTTCTCACTCGATTATTGCTAATCCTCTCCATTCCAAGTGAATTGGATAATGTTATACTCTTGAAGAACCCTCTCTCGACTCTTAAAACTAATCCAAGAGTAAAACACACATATCAAACACATACTAAAAAACATTCCAACACCAAAGTAAATATCCAAACAATCACAACAATTGGACAAGACAATTTTCCAACATAATCCTCCAAGGAATAGACTTCGTCATGACATGATATCTTGTAATTAAATCATTCAAGAATAATGCATTTGGACACTCAAATATACTCACCATTTAATCCTTAGGCATCATCATGTCACAATATGTATTGCATTCTCATACAAGTACATCCCTTCGACTTTGCCTACATTCTAACCAAACTAGTTAAAAAAATTAAAAATCAGCCAAATTCCTCCATGCCATAAGGAAAGATTTCTAAATCGTCTATATGATCACATCATCAAAATTAATCCTCATCTATGAAAATCGAAATACAAATTATATTGGCATCCCATGAAACCTTGGGTTCATCCTACTCATCTTAAATCAACTAACTACTTATCCTCAGAAGAATCTTCAGTGATGACTCAAAGATTTTAACATATTCCCCTAAATTATTGCTAGGGATGCTTACTATTATTTATTACTATGTAATACAATCTAAACCTCTATCATGGATAATCATTCACGTGTATAATGTGTCTAAATAATATTTAATTTGCTATGTGACATTTAGTAGATGTTTTAGCATATATATCTTACATCTTGAGCACTTACATGACTTATTCTCTCCTTAGTGTAATTTATGTGATTCTTGAAGTAAACGTGTTGAATAAAATAATGTTTAAAAACGTAAATATATTTTTGACCTCTCAAACGTTTTGATAATAACAAAATGTAAAAAATTTACAATAAAATAAACGTTCCAAATTATTAATGTAAAATTAATATTTTCTAAGATTAGTGATCACTTAAGTATAGGACAAACAAATAATTAAGCATGATTAATGTGATCAAGAAAAAATTTTTCCTCTTTAATCACACTTTTAATTCTATCAACAAAAAGTATTTTCTCAAAGTACATTTACAAAATATTCTCTAATTAAATAAAAAGTTATATTTGAAAACTTAAAATTTAAATTCCGAATTTTTCCTCGCAAAACTGAAGCTTCTACACTTAGATACAACTTTTCCACAACAATACAAAAAAGGAAGCGGATCTAGGCGGCAGGCCCCCTTTTATTGGCCCGGCAGCCCCCTTATATATAATTGACCGCCATGACCGCCCCCAGAGAGCCGTTGTTGATTCCCAGCCAATAAATACTTAATTCTTCATTCCAACAGAAAGAACTAATCTTGAAATTTTTTAGTTCTTTTCTTCTTCTCTCTAAACCTTTCTTTCTCTCACATAAACTCTTGATTACTAACATACTTAGATATTGTTTCAAGTGATCTAATCTCTTCTCTCATCTCTTCCCTCTCCATTCAAGTTGCAAGAGAAAACACTCCGTATTCTTTAAAAACGAAGAGTTTAAATTAGTGATCTATCCTCCTTTCTTCTAAGTACCAAAACTCTAATTGTATAATCTTTGTATATGTTTGATTCAGATATTTGTAGATCCGATTGTGGTAAATCTTGTTAGTGTGTTATATCTTGTGAAGTGGTAGATTGGTTCTAGCTAAGATAGACTCAGACATTTAGCTAGTGTCGGAAAATAAACATAAGCAATACGTGATAAACGGTTTTCCTCAGCCTAAAGGGGAGCAAGTTGAGATAGTAAAATCTCGATCGGATAACTCAGGGAGTGTAGTACGGCGAAGAGGTGCTACGTTATCCGAACCACTAATAAAATCTTGTGTCCCTTGGATGGTTAGTTTCTTCCTCATTAACTTTACATTATTATTGTTGTTATCATGTTTTAGTTTAGATAGTTATTGCTTGTTCATATTGTGATTTGATTAAACATATAACTCAGATCTATAGATTTTTGAAAGTAAACTTTTGAAACGTAAAACAAACGTGTAAACTATTTAACCCTCCCCCTTCTAGTTCCAACAATTGGTACTCTTAGCAAGGTCCACTCAGATTTTTAAATATAATGTATTTAAAACTTGGACGAACTGATGGGTATTCTGACAAATTATCTAGAAGTCCAATCTATTCAAAGACCACCACTACTGATTGAATAGCGATAGTTTTATTATTGGAAAAATAGATTCGAGACCTATGTAAAAATCAAAAGATCTGTGATCTTTTGCATGTTATTACACAATGGTGGATTCAACCTATTTGTTCAAAATCCAGAAGACCAAATTAGAGATAGGTTATCCCTTTTGAAAAAAACCAAACCGCTGATCATAAAAAAGCTTGCGAAAATATGAAGCCAAAATAGTTATTTACAATGCGTTGTCCTAAAAAGAAAATATGAAAGAATTTTCATGAGTAATACGGCAAAAGAAATTTGGAAAACCTTATGTAATCACCCAACAAGGTAATAGCCAAGTCAAAGAAAGATAAAGAATCGACCTTTTGGTTTAACAATATTTAAAAAGTCGTCAATTTCCGAAGACAAATCCTATAATAGGCATTTGCTAGATTTAAAACTATTATTACTAGTCTGTAAAAGCTCTTGTTGATGAGGTATTCTATTAAGAACTACTTAAAGGAAGTGTTTCTAGTCCTACATCCTAATGGAGAGTAAAGGTCACGACGATTGAAGATTGAAAGCCTAAGATCACTAATCTCTTTAATGACTCATAGGAAACCTTCAAAGTCCATGAATGATCAACAAGAAAGATTCCGAAATAGTCAAAGCAAAAGTTGAAAGAAATCTCATGCTTTAAAGGTGCTAAGAAAGAATCTAGTGATGAAGATTTTTTTCGACTATTCGGTGAGGAAGACGAAGAGTAAGCCAAGGCTGTAAGAGACTTCAAGAAGTTTCTTTAAGAGAAGAGGTAGATTCGTAAGACAACCTCGAACGACAAAAAGACCATTTCAAAGAAACCGAGACGACAAAAACGGCAAAAGTGAAAGGAAGTGGCTTTAGATGCTGAGATCAAAATTATCTTATTGGTAGAATTGTGCCAAAGCCACGAGAGACAAAGAACAAAGATCAATTTTGGAGGTTCATGGAGTGTTAGCGGTAAAGAAATGATAAAAAGATCCAAGACGAGACATGTCTTGTAGCTCAACACCAAAAGGAATGTTCTGAATCCTCCTATTTAGTGATGCAGAAAACCTTACAATGGATGATTTAGCACTAGAACAACGAATATGATAAATTATGCAAAATGAGTTTAAAGATAATCACTAAGAACAAAAGGCTAAAAGCTATTAGAAATAGTCTAGAAAATGAACTTAGAGAATTAAAAGATAAATTGAGTCGCACACCGAGAAAAACAAGAGAGTTTATATTGATATGTGCACAGTGTCATACCTTAAAAATGTGAAATGAAAAGCTCAAATAAGAATATACTAGGTAAACAAATTAATCGAAAAGAGTACACCACTGCATTAAGAAATGTTAAAATATCAAAAAACCCTCCAGTGATAAATTAGGTTTAGGGTTTAATTCATTTGAAGCATCATCTAGTGGAACTAAGGAAATAAAATTTGTAAAAGCTCAGAAAAAGGCGTCTCCTGATGGAGGTCCCATAAATATGGGGCGGACCCTTAAGTTTTATATGGTGGTTAGGTTGGGTCGGGCGGCTCCCTAAAATAAAATGTGGACCGCCACCAGCAACGCCTGGATCTGAGAAAACTATGTCTTTTCAAAAATCCATTTTGGGTCCTAGACCAAAACACATAATTGTAAACAAGGATAAAGTTCCCTTTGCTAGTGACAATGAAGTTAAACATTTTTTCCCCTAAAAAAAGAATTTTAATCCATAGTCAAAACCCGAGTTAGAATTCTCAAAACCAAATTTTAGATCAAAAAACTCTTACCACATAGAATATCAATAATATTATTCTCGACTAAAACACCGCAAACAAAAGACAACGTTGGTCCGACAAAACCAACCTTTCATAGCTTTCCCATAAGTTGGAACAACATTCCAACGTCAAAGTAACAAGCCATGGGAAATGTTCTTCCATTCTCCACAAATCCCACAATTGCATCAAAGCAAGGTGATTTTTGGCACTAACAACTTTGGACCCATGAGATATTGGGGACCAAATGTTTGAGTTATTGTCTTATATAAATAGATATGCCTTGGAGTCGACTTGGAGCCTGACGAATAGATCAAGGATAGCGGATGCTCTAAACATATGACGGGTAACTAAAAACTCTTCTCCACTTATAAGGCATATAATGGAGGTAATGTCATTTTGGGTAGTAATCTTCGCGGTAACATCAATGCAAGGTACTAATTCTAATGACTCTCTCAAAATAGATAATGTAGAACATGTATGATAACTTATATTAATTTGCTAAGTAAGGACAAAATATGTTATAATACTGTAAAGTAACTTTTCTGAACATGATAGTGAAATCACTAAGAACGGTAAAGTCATAGGTAGAGGTATTAGGAAGAAAGGCTTATATGTGATGAAATTAGGAAGTAAGCCAAAGGATCAAATTTGTCTAGAAACGATTGATGAGAATTCCACCTTGTGGCATAGAAGATTAGGTCACGCAAAATATGCGTCTCACTCATATTAGTTCTAAGAATTATTTAGAAACTTACCTCGAGCTTAAGTTTGATCAACATATTTTGATGCTTGCAAAAAATTAGAAAACAAGCTCACTTCAGTCACAAAGCTAAGATATAGTCTCAACGACTAGATGCTTAGAACTTCATCCACATGGAATCTTTTTTGGTCCATCCCTTCGTACGGAGGAAACCGATACACCTTAGTCAAGAATAATGACTACTCTAGGTATACTTGGACTAGATTTCTTAAGAATAAATTTGAAGCTTTCGATCAATTCGAAATATTTAGTAAGAAAATCCAAAACCAATTAGGATGTACAATAGTGTCAATAAGAACCGACCACGGTAGAGAATTTGATAATGGAAAGTACAAATTTAAGAAATTTTTGTAATGCAATGGTATACTCATAAATTCTCGGCTCCACGCACTCCTCAAATCCAATGGCGTGTCTAAAGAAAAAATAGGACACTTCAAGAAATGAGTAAGACTATGTTGAATGAGCAATCGTTACCACAAAAGTTTTGGTGTAACGCCGTAGATACTTCAACATACATTCTCAACTGAATTCTCATTAGAGCCATTCTAGGAAAAACACTTTATGAACTCTAATATTATAAAACCTACACTAGATTATTTTAGATTCTTTGAAGCAAGTGCTTCCATTTGAACACACAAGACTACCTTACCAGTTAGACACCAAAGTATAACGAAGGTGTCGTTTATAAGTTTGATTCTCAATAGTGAAGCCTATATCATCTAAACAAATCTACTAGGAAAAGTGAAGAAATCAACTTAACGTGACATTCATGACACACCACCATCCTCTAAGACATCACCGATTGTAGATGAAGCTCAGATGAAGAAGAAGCAATTAAGGTCACCGAAAGGAAAAACTAGAAAAAGACATTTGTTGGATGAAACTTTAGAGGTTGATGAAATAATCAACATTAAGGAATCTAGGAACCACCCATTAGAAAATGTCATAGGAAACCTTAACCAAAGAACCCTTAGGTCACAAGCCCAAAACCAAAGTAACTTCTTTTGTTTTATATCAACTATAGAACCTAAGAATGTGAATGAAGCATTAGGAGATGAAAGTTTAGATAATCGACATTCAAGAAGAATTAATCAATTCATAGCTAACGATGTTTGGAGAAGTTATTCCTCAACCTAGGAATATGACACTCATAGGAACTAAGTGAGGCAAATTTAGAAATAAGTTTAGACGAGAATGGTATTTGTTTCTCGAAATAAGTCTAGGTAGTTATTCAGAGCTACAACCAACATGAGGCATCATTAATGATGAAACTTATGCTCCTGTTGCAAGACTTGATTCATTTGAATATTATTACTTATGCTATGCACCTTAGACTTTTAAACTGTTCCAAATGGTTGTAAAAAGTGCACTCCGAACGGTTTTTATTAATGAGAGGTATAAAGTGGCACCACCTTTGGATCATCGATTACAAAAAACCAGATCATGTTTATAAATATAAAGAAAAAGCTTTTATATGATCTTAAAACAAGCACCCAAAAGCTTGGTATGATATGATTAAAAAGCCATCCTTATTAAACATGAATATTAAAAAGAGAATGGTATATAACACTCTTTTTACTAAGACGAAAAGTTCAAATCTCATCATTGTTCAAATATAATGCCGATGACATTAAATTCTGTTCGACCTTTCAAGACATGTGTGATAATTGCCAAAATCATGCATGACGATTTCGAGAAGAGCAGATGGTTGAACTTACATCTTCCTTGGATTACAAATTAAACAAATGAAATGGTATAATTCTTTTATCAATCTAAGTAATCATAAAGAAATGCTTAAAATGTCTATAAGATGAAAACGCGCCATTTGCTTCCAATACTAAACTCATGAAAAATTAAGAGTTGGAGTCAGTAGATAATACCAACCAAGAAACGAGGCATGTATAGGTAGTTTATTAATATACCTATCGGCAAAGTAGGCCCGAAATCATTGTTTAAGTGTCTGCCTTTGTGCACGCTCTAAGAAGCTCCCAAAACCTCTTACATTGAAAGCGGTTTAAGCCGTATCTTACTTATACATTAAAGGCAACTACGCACTTTTGAGATAGTATGATAATGGTATCTAAGGAGACCGCAATAGAAAACCGTAGTAATATGTGACTCTAATCATGCGGGAGAATATGTGACCAAAAGAGAACTAGCAGTATTTTGTACGTTCGTGGGATAATTGTTTGACATCATTGGGTTCTGCGAAGAAACAAACGCTCTAGCTATATCCACTACCGAATCCGAATACGTAAGCGCCGGAAAGGCATGTCAACAAGCACTATGGATGAGAACAAGCCCCCCCCCCCCCCTTCCCCCCCCCTCATAACTACGACGTACGACTCGACGACGTTCCCATCATTGCGACATACAAAGTGCGCATTAGAGCCTTCAGCAAAAACCTGGCGCAACATAACCTCGTACCCAAATACATTCAAAAAACGCACCACTTTCAATGTGATAATGTCCCGGGTTTTAAAGGGACATACTCAATCGAAAAAGTACGTACACGTTGACAACATCGCCAACATTCATACAAAACCCCTAAACGTGAATCGTTAACTATATAGCGTTCTTTGGTTTAGGAATGATGGAACACATTCCATAAATCATATTAGTCCGCTTCTCTTTCTTCTGTCTCAATTCTAGTCCTGTTCGGTCTTTGTTTCATTTTGTCAAATTTGAGTGTCTTCTTGAAATCAATGAACAAGTGTGTCCTCGTTTTATTCTTGAGTTTTACAGTCAGTATCGTTTGAGTTATTCTGACGAAGGTCAAATGTTTGTCGAATTTGTGATTCAAAATCAACTCTTCTCCTACTCTCTTGAAAATTTTGCTCAAATTCTTGACGTTTCCTGTGAAGGAGCGTGTGTCTTTACTGATAGGTGGAGACTTGATGAGTTGGCATATGGTATCCCTTCAAATGGTCCATATCAAACCAACCCTCCTTCCATCGAGGACGTCATTTTGTCTTTTCGAATTGATCAAGAAGGTCAAGTTCGTCGCATCCGTCATGAGGAGGAGATTGGTGTTCATGATTATCAAATTCTCACTCGTGAAATCATACCAACTTTGAAACCTTTAGAGGAAATCATCCGGGAAAACGTCTTTTGTTTGGGGGGGTAATCGGGATCATGTTCCCGCATGTCTTTGTTTTATGCTTTACTGTGCCGTACACTCCGAAAGATTCAATCTTGCCTATTACATGGCAAAAAGAATGGAGTGAGTCACTAAGCAAGCTAGGTTAATTCTACCCTATGGTATGCTATTAACCCGTTTGTTTACATTCATCATGAATGAATATCCCGAGTTGAATAACGAGCCCTATGTCTTGTATGATCATGTCTTGTACGATCGTGTCATGACTCCTCTTGCCGCTCAACTAGATCGAAAACCAAGAAGGGATCGTGGCATGAGAAGAGGTCGTCATTCCACTTCTTCTTCTTTCGCCTTTGATTAACCATCCTCATCTGATCTCAACGATGATGATGACGATGGGAATGACGAAGGGACCTCGCGTGCAAGCACTCCTTCCCTCATTCGTTATGTCAATTCCTTAACCAATCAAGTTCCTCAAGTTTTTCAAAACCCACCTAATATTGACCCTCACCTTGAACCATTTTACACCCGCCAAACCGAAATCATCAACCGTCAAGTACAATTACGAGATGAGCATCGTGGCGGAGTAAAGTCAATCGGAAAAAGTCTTAGAAGGTTGTAGAGAAACATGAAGAAGTGAGCAATGAGGGAAATTGCTTTATGACATTATTATCTTTATTATTTACTAATCTATTATGATTAGGTGTTTAAACTTATGCTACTTATTAGTAACTTAGTACTTAGTATGGGCAACTTAGCTTGCCATGGATGATATTTTGATTTTATCATCCTAAACCAATGCTTGCATGCACCTTGATAGACTTTTGCTATATATATGATATTATGCATGCTTATCTTTTGATCAAATTTGCCTACATATGCTTCCCTCATAGAACTCAAGATAATTGATATTGTGAGGTTAGATAATGAGTATTAGATGATTCATGATGAAATAGAATTGACTCAAAAAGGGAAATTTAGAAAAAAAAATATCAGGAAATTCTGGAAAAAAATTTCTATCTCCAGAAAACGGCCCCCTAAAATACTGGATGGCCCCCTAATATATATGGGACCGCTAGTAATTAAGGGACCGCCATCAGAGGTCACGGATTCTTCTACTATGACCTTCTGAATTTCTGTGCAGTTGACCACTATCCCATCTAGGCACAACTATAATTTCTGCATTTTTGACTACACCTTTTGGAATCTAATTCTTCAAACCCCATTGCCTTAATCTTCATCCATTTCTTCCACACGTAAATAATGAACTCTCTTCTATCACCATCTTCATCTCTCATTCTACCATGAATTTCTAACAGTGCTTTCCTATCTAATCATTCCAAGGAAAATCAAACTCACCATATCCTTCTTAGGGGACCATTATTTGTCATACATATCTAGTGATGAAGATATCCCCACCATACACTTATCCTACAACAACCTCCTCATCTCTTAAACTCCTCCAAATGCACCATCTAAAAACCACATCCACTAATCAACATATCAAGTCAAGAAAACGCATCTTCTTTCCCTCCTTCACTCAAAACTTCAAATTTCACCACCATTCTTTCACATGAACCAACTTATTCCTATTCACTTGAAAACTCCCTTGGATTGACAACTATTTCGGATGTTCCTCCTAGTCCTCTAAATCCTTCAAACACTTCAAAGTCATCCTTACTTTGTTGTCACACTTTTCTGTGTTCCCCAATCACTCCTCTTGATCACATTCATGACACTCCATCACCACCATCTCAACCACAACCTCAACCACCTATCATGGGTCAACTTGCATTTGTTGTTCTCACAACCGAAACTTTTTCTTCACCCTAAGAGATGAGATGAATATCATGTTTGCTTATCTTGAATATCTTCTTACTACCGTAATCACTTCACACTTTCCACCTCCACCTTAAAAATATCTAAATGTTTTCATAAACATGAAACCCCAAACTTTTGTTTAAAAAGTCATTCTCTATGAATCATGAATTATTTAAGACTTATGTAATATTGTTTCTTTTTATCTTGTACTAGTTCTAGTTTTATCTTGTATGAATATATTAATTGATTGTGTAATGTATGAGTTCTTGTTGGTGGAATGAAACTCTTCTTTTGATAATTTATATATATTATGTGTTAACTTGAAAGATATTTGTCTTGCACTTGTACTTCTAACTTTGTTTTGTAGCAAAACAATTTTCGTAAGATCGATCACTTGGTGTCCCGAACAAGGGGGAGCATACATCAAGGGGGGAGTCTTGATTTCGTCGATTTATATCTTCCTTCGACAAATCGACGATAATTCTTTTTGATTCGACAAAATAGTGAAGAAATAGAACATATACTCATTTATCTAAGGTGTCATCTTTATTTTAATTTAAATGTTTTTATATTTTGGTCTCATCAAAATAAGGAGGTGTATTGTAATAACAAATAATGTCTAAAAATGTTATTTTATTTTTCGGGGGGGGGGGGGGGGGGGGTGGGGGGGGGGGACTCTCAACGTTTTGATAATAACAAAATGTAAAAACGTTTACAATAAAAATAAACGTTTACAAATTATTAAATGTAAAATTTTATTTCTAAGATTAGTGATCACTTAATGTATGGACAAACAAAATAATTAAGCATGATTAGTGATCAATAAAATATTTTTCTCTTAATTCTCACTTTTAATTCTACAAAAGTATTTTCTCAAAAATACATTTATAAAATATTTTCTAATTAGAAGAAAAGTTTTATTAAAAACTTAAAATTTGAAATTCAAAATTTCCCCCCAAAATGAAAGGTTCCATAACAGATACAACATTCACCACAAAAAGACAAAAAAGGGAGCGGAGTCTAGTGGCGGCCCCCTTATAGGCCTGGCGGACCCCTTATATATAAGGGACCGCCGGGACCGCCCCCAGATAGTCGTTGGGATTTTCTGCCTATAAATACTGCTCCATTCTCAGCAAAAAATATTCCTCTTTGCACGAAATTTTTCAGTCTTTTCTTTCTCTCTCTAAATATTCTTTCTCTCACAAAAACTCTTGATCACTAACATACTTAGATCTTGTTTCAAGTGATCTAATCTCTTCTTCTCATCTCTTCCCTCTCATTTAAGTGCAAGAGAAGAACACTCATATTCGTCAAGAAACAAAGTGTTAATTAGTGATCTATCCTCCTTTTTTCTAAGTACCAAAACTCTATTGTATTTATCTTGTGTATTTGTATGATTCAGATATTGTGTAGATCCGATAGTGTAGATCTTGTGAGTGTGTATATCTTGTGAAGTGATAGATTGGTTATAGCTAAGATTAGGACTCGACATTTAGCTTAGTGTCGGAAAATAACGTAAGCGACTTATAAACGGTTTTCTCCGCCTAAAGGGAGCTTGTTGACATAGTGAAATCTCGAGTCGGATACTCGGGGAGTGGAGTAGGGAGAAGAGGTACTTCGTAGCCGAACCACTATAAAATCTCGGTGTCTTGGTTTGGTTGTTTCTTTCCTTATCTCTTTACATTATTATTGTTGTTATTTAGTTTTTGTTTAGATAGTTATTGCTTGTTCATATTGTGATTTGATTGAACATATAACTCGGATCTATATATTTTTGAAAGTAAACTTTTAAACCGTAAAACAAACGGGTAAACTATTCAACCCCCCCTTCTAGTTTCCATAGTTTGATTTCCCAATGGGTCAAAGATGGTTCACTAGATTTAGCAAAAATAGGGAAAAAAATAAGCAAACTAGATCGGTTTCTAGTTTCGCAAAACTTTCTCAATATTTGGCCTGACTCTACTGTTACCGCTACTTGCAGGGTCATCTCTGACCACTGCCCTATTCTCCTCAAGAACTGTCATCGTGATTCTGGGCCACGACCGTTCAGAATATTTGATTTTTGGGCAAATTATGACGACTTTGATGAATTGGTCTTATCTTCTTGGTGTGCTGGTACGTTTTATGGTACTGATGACATTAAACTTAAGAATAAGATTAAAAGTCTTAAGGCGGAAAGACTTATAAACACTCAGAAGAGTGAAAGTTTAAAGCGGCAATTAGTTGAATGGGATCAAAAAGCAGAATCGGGGAAACTTTCAGCTATAGATGTAGAGAATCGAGATGAGGTGATTATTGAATTGCATAAGATGGATCAGGAAGAAAGAGACGCAATGAAACAAAAAAGTTGTATCAAATGGGCAATTGAGGGCGATGAGAATTCACGCTTTTTTCATGCTTTACTCAAGTGTAAGGGGAGAAAAAAATTAGTTAATGGTCTAATCTGTGATGGCGTATTGACTGATGATCCGACGGTTATCAAGGAGGCTATTTATAACCATTTTTGTAACAGATTTAAAGAGCCTCGAGTGGATAGACCTAAATTCATTCATGAGTCAGATGCACTCCTGTTGGAATCTTCTATTTCTATGGAAGAACTAAAGCGGGCAGTTGATGATTGTTCGGGCTCTAAGGCTCCTGGGCCGGATGGGCTAAACTTCAATTTCAGAAAGCGCTATTGGGAGATTCTTAGAGTGGATTTTCATAAATGCTTCGCATACTTCGAAGCTACTGGTAGACTTTCAAGAGGTGTAAATCCATCATTCATCACACTCGTTCCAAAGATTAAAGATACGATTGAGATCTCTGATTTTCGCCCAATCAGTCTCATTGGCTGTGTTTATAAGGTCATTAGTAAGGTTTTAGCTTCTCACTTGGCGAAAGTTATTAACAAGATTATTTCGCCAAACCAAACTGCCTTCATTGCCGGTTGGCAGATTCTTGACGACGCTCTCATCGCAAATGAAATAGTTAACTTTGCTTCTAAAAGCAACCTTAAACTTCTTTTGTTTAAAGTCGACTTCGAAAAAGCCTTTGACAGTGTCAATTGGGGGTTCCTTATTGATATAATCAAACAAATAGGTTTTGGTCATAAATGGTGTTTGTGGATTATTGGTTGCTTAAAATCAGCCTCAATATCTATCCTAGTGAACGGATCTCTAACAAAGGAATTCCAGATGGAGAGGGGGTTGCGCCAAGGTGACCCGTTATCTCCTTTCTTGTTTATTATTGTTGCAGAGGCTTTACAAATATCTATTCTCGAGGCTTGTGGAAGAGGCATTTTTGCAGGTTTATCTCTTGCAAACGACGGTGCAAACTTATCTTTGTTACAGTATGCTGATGACACATTGTTTTTTGGTAAATGGTCTCGTCTAAATGTAAAAAACTTGGTGAGAATTCTGTGATGGTTTCAAGATGCGCCGGGTCTCAAAGTCAATATCTGAAAGAGCAGACTTTATGGTATTGGGGTCGATTTAAGTGAGGCCATTGATGTTGCTAACTCAGTTAATTGTTCCCATGGTAACCTCCCTTTCTGCTATTTAGGCCTTCCAGTAGGTAAAATTATGTACAAAAAGGAAAGCTGGAGCGAGGTATTAGATCGTTTTTCTTCTAGACTTTCATCTTGGAAGTCTCGAATGCTATCAATTGGTGGCCGTCTTACTCTTTCCAAAGCAGTTCTCAAAAGTTTACCCCTTTATTATCTTTCTCTGTTTAGAGCCCCTTCACGTGTTCTAAAAATGTTTAAAACAAAAAGGAGAAGATTCTTTTAGGGATTTAAAGATGAAACAAAAGGAATTTCGTGGGTGAAATAGGAAAGTGTGCTCCAAAGCTTTAAAAATGGCGGTTTGGGTATTAGAAGTATAAAAGCAAAAAACTTAAGTCTTTTAGGCAAATGGTGGTGGAGATTCCACAATGAAAAAGATTCTCTTTGGTGTAAGGTTATCACCCGTCTTCACGGCAATGACGATGGCTTTAATCTGGGTGTTGGTATGGGGAATTGAAAAGGTGTTTCGGAAAGTATTGTTAGTGCAAGCTTGGTAATCGATTCTTTTGGTATTCCCTTTCGAAGTTCATTTACGAGAAATGTAAAAAGTGGGGCTAATGTATTCTTCTGGTATGATATTTGGCTTGGACCAGGTCAATGTCTAAAAGATCGGTTCCCTCATATTTATTCTCTTAAAACTCATAAAGAATGTCGTGTTAACGATAGGTTGATCTCAGTAGATTGTACGTGGTCTTGTAGATGGGCTTGGCGTTCTAATCCTAGAGGACGTGCTTTGGACGAAATAAATAACTTATCTCAGCTTATTGGTAGCCTTGTTTTATACCCGGGTTACATGGACAGGTGGATATGGGACCTTGATCCTGGTGGTGTTTTCACTATAAACAAGCTTTCTAAACTTGTTGATTCAACCATCCTTGGCCCAAATGTAATGATGGTTAATGTTGATTGGAACTCATAGGTGCCGAAAAAGGTAAATATTTGTGTTTGGAGGGCTTCGAATAACCGTCTCCCCACCATCTCCAATCTTGAAGCTTGAGGTGTGCCAATAGTTTCTTGCAATTGCGTGTTGTGTAATGCATCTACCGATTTTGTTCAACATTGTCTCTTATTGTGCCCAAAGACCATTTTGATATGGCGGAAAATATAGAGCTGGTGGAAATTTAAGCCACTAGTTTTTTCCTCTCTCCAGGAGCTTCTGGAATTTGTTCCTCCGCTTTCGTCTTTAGCAAAGAAAAATTTTCAAGGAGTTTTTTATGTGGCAATTTGGGTGATATAGGATTGGCGTAATCGTGTCCTTCACACTTCTTCCTCTTGCCTTCATGAAGATATTTTCGCTAAGGTCCAAACTCTTTCTTTGCTTTGGTTATCCAACAAGAGCCGCAAAAAGTCTTGGAGATGGAGGAATTGGGTTCTAGATCCATCATGTACTATGAGTATTGATTCGTTGTAGAGTTGTATGTTGGGCTAAGTGAAGGGAAATAAATAATGATATTCCTCTAGGTATTTCACTTAGCATTTCCTAACTTGGAGCTTGGGGCCCAGTTTATTGCTCCTATTTTGAGCTTGATCTCTAATAAAAAATCAAAGGTCTGTTCAAAAAAAAATTCTTACTTATATTCTGAATTATGACAAGTGAAAAAACTAACGTTTCAGATTAAAAGAGATCATTAATGGAAAATATGTGTTATATTTTCATGTGGGTAGAAGATTAAGTAGGCACAAATAGTAAAAGGATATAGCAAAACTCATATTCCACACATAACAAATGACAAATATCAATAATTTTTGTGTTGTGAAAAAAATTTAAAAGAAGTTAATTAATATTTAAATTAAAATTTTCATTACACTTATCTTTTTATAATTTAAATATTTTAAAAAAGCCAATCGTTTGACAAAACGAATTATACCGTCACGACGAACATTTAATTATCTTTCAATAGACTGTCAATTAGATCTACTTACGACAAAAAAATACCATTTCTTTCACGTTTTATTTGTTGTATCGAAATTCGAATGACATATCACATGTGATTTAACACTAATATCGAAGTTCGAACGCTACATATATGTACTAAAATTGACATAAGTATTTATCTATAAACCAAAGACTTTTCCTCGTTTTTTTCAATGAATTACACACATTCATGGCTTTTCAACCATATATCATACACCGAATTATAGATTATAGCAGTTCATATATGAAACTTCTATAATCACATGCGAAAAAAATCACATTTGGTAAAAATCATATCTAATTGAGATTACGTGTGAGAAAATCACATGTGATTTTATATGTTTTATCCAACATTGACAAATTACACTAATCTACAATTCGGAATAGAATGTGTTATATATGGTTGGAAAACTATAAATGTCTAGTTTCCAAGAAAAAAATAGTGAAAGTTTTAAAATATTGTAGAGAAAGTTATGTTCATTTTATTATATGTCTAGATATTCGAATATTCAAATTAGTGTTTACTCACATGTGATTTCTCAGGCAAATTTCAATAAAAAAAAAACAAAAACGTAAAAAAAGAAAAAAAAAATTTGTCGAAAGTATATTAAAGTGTCCTTCTATAGAAAAGTTAATTAAATGATTATCGCGATGGTGTATTTTTTTAGCTTGACGATTAACATTTTAAGATAGTACTATTTTTTGAAAAAAATGATGAAAGTGGGTTTGTTATCTTATAGAAAAAATAAGTGGCTATAATTAATCCCTTAGTATGCACGGAAACGTTTAGTATGTAAATGAACATAAATCTTGAAGATTATTTGTTTTTGTTTAGACTAATTTACACCGTTGGTGTTCGAAGATTACGCGATTAACTGATTTGGTTATTTTTACTGCTCACTTGGCGTTTTAGTCCCCAAACTCTCCTTTTGATGCGCGCTTAATTTTGTTGGCTAACACCTGTTAGACATTTCGCTAATCAGAAAGGCTTTCTGTCTTTTCGCCTTTTCTTCTCCAAAATCTCATTATTATTATACTATTGGCATGTATTATCACACCAACCACTTTTCTTTGTATTAAAACACACCCGATACATTCTATCAATTTTCTTTATCTTTGTCACTAAATCTAGATCAAGAACACATCTATGGTTTTCTTTCTTATTTGATTTCGATCCACCAACCACCCTTTGTATCCTTTGTATATTCAAAGCACAAACACAACACAATCACTTTATCTAACCATTAAATCGATTATCAATTAAAAAAATACCCTCAAGCACAACTCGTTTTTGTTACTAAAAATCGAACAAGCAACCCTTTAAAGACGAGGACAGGTTTTGTCTAAGATATTTGACAAGGTCTCAGGTAGGTTGTCTTGTTAAAAAAATAAATGAGTTCTTGAACCTTCTAAGGATTTTAGCTTAAAGATCAAATTGAGAGTCCTCGGTGTTGTTTCTTTTACCAACTTGAAATCTTGTTTATAGTGAAAGGTCGATGATGGGTTTTGTTTGGATCTATAATGATATGTTGATGAACACTTTGTTTAGCATGAGATCTTGGGTGTTTTGTTTTTTGAATTTTATTGGGACAATGGTTGTTGTTTTTTGGATCTTTATCGGGACATTGATTGTTTTTCGAATCTTTATTGATTGGGTTTTGTGGATTATTTTTCGAATGTTTATTGATGGGGTTTTGTGTATTGTGAAAGCCTCATGATTTCTAATTGGGATAGTGGTTGTTGTTTGAGTTGTTTTCAACATAAACATGTACTATGTAATACCAAGAGTGGGTCGTCGTATAGCTAAATTGGTTCAAAGTCAACAAAGATTCAAAAATTAGGTTACATGGTTTATCTTGGGTCGTAGTATCATTTATCCATTTATCGTTATAGCTAAATTGGTTTACACTCGACATAAGATTCAAAAATTGGGTTCCATGGTTATCTTGGGTCGTAATATTATTTACCCATTTATCAATCTTTAAATAGAAATAGTTGACTTCCAAGGGTTGTCATAAGCATTTTTCTCTTTTTAATATTGTAATTAGGGCTGCAATCAAGCTAAGCTTTTATCAAGCAACTCGAGCTCGAGCTTGAGCTTGACTCGATCGAGCCGAGCTTTTATCGAGCTCGAGCCCGAGCCTAAGCCCAAAAAACAAGCTCGAAACATATAACGAGCCGAGCTCGAGCTTTAAATAGCTCGAGCTCGAGCTTTTATCGAGCTTTTCGAGCTTTCATGTACATAAATATTTTTGTTATACATATTTATATAAACAACCTAAATATAATGTAAATATTGGTATAATAGTTAAATATTTATCATAAAAAGGATATTTAAACCCTAATGCTCAAATGTTTTGTACAAATTCTTTACTCTTGAGTCCATCACGTATTTTATTGACCTTATTGATAAGTTTGGCAATCGAATACAACATTTATGAATGAATTCGAGCTTTTCGAGCCGAGCTCGAGCCTTATTCGAATATTGTTTGAGCCGATCTCAAGCTTTGATGATTAAGGCTTGTCAAGATATCGAGCCGAGCTCGAGCCTAACTTGTGATTTTTGAGACGAGCTCAAGCCCTGTCAAGCTCGAGCTTGGCTTGGCTTGATTGCAGCTCTAGTTGTAATTGTAATTTGAAATCAATGCTTTGAGCCTCAAATCATTTTCAAGAATTACATCTTTGGAGTCGTTTGAAATTTTCTCAATTTCATCCCTCAACTTTTCATTTTCAATTTATTCAACCAAATACACAACACAATTCCTAACTTCATTTGCTAAGGTAGCTTCTAAAAGTCGATCAATCTTATTTTGAAAAATTTCACGTTTCTTTGATGTTTCTTCAACTTTGCTTTCCATTGACTCAAAAATATTTAACATCTTTTGTAAACTCATCTTTAATATTTTTGTCCACATACGTATTGTATGAGAAATCGGCTGCGCCTCAGAATGAGAAATGTGTCGTATTTCACTATCGTCATTATAGAAAAATGAGTTTCGGTAGTACTAACAAGTTTTTGATCAATAATTCTTTCCAACCTTTTGATTCCATTTTCAAGATTAGAAAACATACTTAGAAATTCACTTGTTTTTGGCATTTCCTTTGGAGGTAAACTCGATTTTTGTGGACTTTCTGTTTCAGGAGTTACATTAGAAGTAGAAGGTTCTGAAAAATATCTTTGTTCAACAGAAAGTTCCGTTTGAGAAGCTAATGTTTCATAAAGCAAATCCAATTTTGCATAGTTAACTTGAACTATTTTTCCTTTCAATCGACTTTCTTCTGCTTCCTCAATTGTTTCTTTAGAGTCATAAAGATTAATGTTCACTTTGTCATTATTGATGAGTTTAGCATTATACAACTTAGGTTGTGTTTTATTGGCCTTCTTGAGACGATCCAGATTTTAATACCCCAAACCAGTTTTCATATTTGGATCAAAAAACTAATTTGGTTTAGTACCAAGCATGTGAATTTTTTGAATTGAATGTGACTTTTTGAAAACAATTCTTTCATGATCTTTGAGTTTTTCTTCTAACATGGCAATCTCATCAAGATACTTATCCTCTTTTTGTTTGAAAGTTTTTTTTCAAAGAATCACGATCATTTTTACATTCAACCACACACTATTTTCTTCTTGACTCTGATTTCGCAACTCACATTTTTCTTTCTCAAGAATTTTAATTTTTTGTTTTTCAACAAGACAAGGATTTTGCAAATTTTCAATTGCTGTTTTGTAATTAGTGAATTTGATTGGTTTGTTCTCAAGTTCCTGAACCCTTTCCTTATGCATCTCAAGTTCCTATGTTATTAACGCATTTTCTTTTTTCATTTCCATATTAACCATGCGTTGATTTTTAGCCTCTATTTTCACATTCTTGATCAAAGATTTAAAATCACTAAACCTTTGATCATGAGCATCTTGATCATGTTCAACTTGTCCACCATTAACTTCCACATAAGGATCATCAAAAATGATATCAGAATCAGTTTGATCATCAACATATGTGGGTTTAATAGTTTCTAATTTCTTATGATTTTTTTGTTCATGATCACTTTTTGATGGTAATCCATTTACTAGATTGATCTGTGAAGCATTTACCTCATTGACAAATTCAGCATCATAAATTGGTTCAGCATCAAGATCATTATCAGTAGGTTGAATGCGTGCCATCATGATCACTGAAGCATTGAGTTCTTCCAGCTAATCTTCCCCAGACGCACTCATGAGCATAAAATCATTCTCTTCTTCACCAAGATAGATCCCAACCTCATCTTTAGTTGCAAGCAGCATTTTCCTTGAAATACTTAGAATCACGAACCATGGGTTTTGGACACTCTCTTGCGTAATGGCATTTTTCGTTGCAATTATAGCATTGAACTGTTGTCGTCTTCCCAGTATTAGCAGTGGTTCTTGGATTCCTTTGAACATTCTCATCAATTGCAGCATTCTTTTGAGCAAAACCATTTTCAGCATTAGTTCCTTGATTCCTAGCTATCCTTCCTGTATTTATGATTCCTTACTAACATACCCAACATTCTTGCTTTGAATATCCACACGACCATCTTGAATGACAGCTTGATTCCTTGTGTTTGATGAAGTACGAAGACGATTATTTGTTAAAGTTGAGAAATGTTATGTAATCGCTCGAGCAAAAAGCATCATTACTGTAGAGAGTTTGTCTTCTTGAGCATCACCTTGTACCTCTCCTTGATAATCATCATTATAATCATGCACTGATGAAGGATGAGTGACATATATGATTGTGAAGTAAGAGAATATAAAGGACTTACATATGAATTTGCAATTAAAGCAAGTGGGTCGTGATTCCTAGCAGCCCGTTTTGCTCGAGAAGCATTCACATTTGATTCATTTTGGCTCAATTAATCATAAAGTTTATCATAATCAACATTTTTAAGTTGATGTGATTGACGAGCCATCATAACATATTTGCTCCATTTGGGTTATAATGAGTTGAGGAATTTGGTATTAACTGTGATTGCTCCTGGTTTAAGTTTGTTTCGATCCATGTAGTTCATAAGCGTTGAAAATATCTCATAAACATATGTAATAGATTCATGAGTCTCAACAAAAAATTTATCAAACTCATTCATAAGCCTCAAATGTCTTTCTTGCTTACTCAAATATATTAATAGCATTCAAGGTTAAACATGACTCCTAAAGAGTTACCAAAATACGAAGTTCTCTTTTTGTTTTATTTTGACTTGGTTGGCAGGGTCAGGGCCTTTCTCGTTGGGCGAGCGCATTCGATTCTAAAGTCCTTTCCTAAACCACTTCCCGTTCAGTTGCTAAAAGATAGATAGAAGGATTTCTAAATGAGATTGAGTTCCACGAATATGCAGGTTAGAAAGATGCTATTTGCTGCTATTCTATCTATTTATGCATCAAGTTCGAAGAAGACCTCAATCTATAATGAAGAATTGATAGTAGCTCATTGTTTTATAGGCTTTATCATATTCAGTTGGAAGAGTTTAGGTAAGACTTTCAAAGAGACTCTCGACGGGAGAATCCAGGCTATTCAGGAAGAATCACAACAATTCCTCAATCCTAACAAAGTAGTTCCTCCGGAATCCAATGAACAACAACGATTACTTAGGATCAACTTGCGAATTTGTGGCACCGTAGTAGAAGCATTACCAATGGCACGTAATGCGCCTAAGTGCGAAAAGACAGTGCAAGCTTTGTTATGCCGAAACCTAAACGTTAAGTCATCAACACTTCCAAATGCCACTTCTTCCCGTCGCATCCGTCTTCAGGACGATCTAGTCACATGTTGTCACTTCTTAGTGAGTGAAAGATTTATCCCCGGGTCTACGTTGAAAGCTTCTATAGTAGAACTCATTCAGGAGGGCTTGGTGGTCTTAAGAATGGTTCAGGTAGGGGCTGAAGAAAGAAGACGAATAGAATAGAATGAATGTTCATGCTAAGAGAAGAGCGAATCCAATACCAAGACGACTTCTTTCCCAAGAAGTGCAGCAAGTACTTTAGGAATTTGGTGTCTTTCTATTTGGAAAAAAAGAACCATAAGTATAATTAGACACTTCGTCTTTATTGTTCCACTAGCTAGGATCAAATTGAAATTATCAGAAGTCCCTTTCATTATTACAACCTTCTTTTTTGATGTCAAAGACTAGAAGCTACGTGAAAATTTTCATTGGATCTCGGTTGTTCTTAACAGCGATGGCTATTCATTTAAGTCTTCGGGTAGCACCACTAGACCTTCAACAAGGTGGAAGTTCTCGTATCCCTTATGTACACGTTCCTGCGGCTTGGATGAGTATTCTTGTTTATATCGCTATGGCTATAAACACGTTATTGTTCCTATTAACAAAACATCCCCTTTTTCTTTGCTCTTTCGGAACCGGTATAGAAATGGGTGCTTTTTCTATGTTGTTTACCTTAGTTACTGGGGGGGTTTCGGGGAAGACCAATGTGGGGCACCTTTTGGGTATGTGATGCTCATTTAACCTTTGTATTAATCTTGTTCCTTATTTACATGGGTGCACTGTGTTTTCAAAAGCTTCCTATCGAACCGGCTCCTATTTTAATCCGTGATGGACCGATCATGTACCTTGCATCAGTCTTTTGACATGATTCCACATTGCTCAAGCATCTTGGCATGCATCAATGGAATTATATATGTCATTGGGTATGCCTTGAATGATGACGTTCATAACCTTGATATCTACGTAATACCTCTCATTTTCTCTAGGCTTAGATCTGATACTGATTGGTCTATTTCTCGTGATTCATGTGGATGGATCTTGTATCTTTTTAACCACTAAAGGACCATCATTGATTGACTTCATCATCAATACACCTTCTTCCTTTCTACCATTAAGAAACCTTAGAAATCGACTTGACCATGGCACGTAACTTCCTTTCTGTAACATTGGAGGTCTAATATATGTACCAGCATCCGCAAGTGCTTATTGATTTGAACTTGACATGTTTAGTACTTTGTATGAATACAATGCAAATTGGATCATTTTTGAAGATTAAGACTTGTTATCGTGAAATCACAATGAATATTACATGTACTACTTTAGATTACACAACCAATTTCCGAAACCAAATATCTTTTGTAACTTTGAAATCTTTCCGTAACTTCAAAATAATTCCAAAAGCCCAAATACTTTGAAGCCCAAGTCACAAGAGCCCAAAGTTATGAAACATTAAACTACCGTAAGCCACAAATTCCGTAAGTAGTTTCGTAGGCTTTTGATTTAGAAAGTTCACACTATACCGTAACCTTTGAACTCTTTCCGTAACTACACATGAATACCGTAACTGTAATTTTCAAACGCCCAAGATTCAAAAAGCTCAATATTATGAAAGCTCAAACTACCGAAAGCCCAATGTACCGCAAGCTATAATTCCGTAAGCCTAAAAATTACCGTAAGTATCAAATATCGTAACTTGCAATCTTTTCCGTAAGCTAACAATTACGTAACTTTCAAAAATACCGTAAGCTCACACTTTCGAAAAAATAATTTCCGTAAGCTCTAATTCCGCTACTAACACTTTCTTAATTTCCAGATTATACACAATAACCGTTTTTTATCCGAAACCTTAAGCTAGTTTCCGAAACCACTTTTATCCAAATAAAAACACATTTTCGTAACTTTCTTCAAACTCTATGTCATTCAGATTTGTTTTTACACGTTTAAGATACACTTTAGAATGAAAATAGACACAATCTAAATGAAATAAAATACCAAAAGCTATCCTAACGACGGTTACCGAAACTTTTTATCCCAAACACATTTTTCCGAAAGCTTCTTTGTTCTTAGAAAAATGGTTACCGTAACCTCGATAGTTTTCCGAAAGTTCCTTTGCACTAGAAAAACGATTACCAAATGCTTAAAAAACATAAAAATTTTGATCAAATTTTGTTAGCCTTATTTTTATATAAGTCGAACAAGAATGTCGTCGGTCATCTTTGTAATAATTAGACTTGTGTTGTAATAGGCTAGTCAGGATTAATGGGCTTGGAGATTAAGCTAATATTGTCCGTGTTTCGGGCTCAAAGCCCAAGACAAGCCAAGCCCGGCGCAAGATAGAAGCCCATACGCCATACATGTTGGCTAGGGTATAAATAGGACCCTCTCCACACATGAAGAGGGTGTTGTTGGTTGCTATTTCTTACACTCTCATGTTTGTGTAACCTTTTACCTCACTTTCTCTCTCTAATATAATCTTTCCATTTCCTTTCTACTTCTCTCTCTTTCTTTCTTACTTATTTCGTACCTTAAGGGCTTATTGGTATAGCTTATTAGTTGTGTTTGGATTTAGATATTTGGTACCAGTCGCCAAGGGGTGGATTGTGATACGTTTGTGGTTTCTTAAGCTTATTCGATTTGCTTATTTAGCTTAAAGGATTCGGCTTATTTTTTTCTACTTCTACTTCTTCTTTTTCAATTTATTTTTTATTCGTAGCTTAATTCTAACTAAATTTGGGCTTGTTTTTTTCTCTTTGGGCTGTTAACATTTGTGAAAATATGGGCTAAATATGGGTAACAGATTACGACTTAATTTTTTTGTTTTGAGCATTTTTCATATTAAAAGATTTGTTCAAACCAATTTCGTAGCTAATTTTTTTTCCTTATCTTGGTTTTAGCAGTATCCCACACAAAAGCTTCCATCTTTCCTTATTAAATCATCACCTGCTTATTTTTTTCAACATATATTGAGCTTTGTTGTGGTCTTAACAACTTATTCATAAGCTTTTAGGCCGTAGCTTATTTTCTTTGTTTTAGTGCTTTTTGTTTGCGCATAAACTTCAAGCTTTAATATTTTCATGTGAAAAATTTTTTTCTTAACTTTTTCTTGCTTATTAGTGCTTATTCTCAAAAAGTTTCAAGCTTTATACTGTAACAATCCGTTATTTCAGTTCCTTTTACGACTCAATACTTTTTATTATTTATTTTTAAGGTTTTACGCGTTTGCTTTTAATTTTCATCGTTTAGTTAAATCACGTAAACTAAAAATCAACATTCAACGTAAACGGGCATCAAACAAATAAAAGTTTACGTCAAGCAAGTGTTATATAATTATTACGAGGATAATTTATAACTTTTTATATTTTACTTTTATTGGTTATGTAAAACGTGTTTTTTTAACGGGTTTCGCTATTTATATTAAATACATATTAAGCTAATACACGGAAGAAAACCTATACCTACCTATACCTCAAACAAATACCCACTATTATACCCAATACCCAAAATTAAATCATTTTACACTTCTATAAACCCATGGTCGTTTTACAAGTTATAAACACAACAAATAAATCCTAATACTCCACTAAAGACTCATCACCTAGTTAATAAACCAACATGTACAACCTTAAATCCCATTTCTTTATAAATTAGCAAATCAACTTGTCCCCCCCCCCTTTAGCCATTCCCTCCTTCTAGGGAGGAGGAGAGCACCTTCCACCTTGTACCTAAACCACTTCCTAAGCCATAATTTGATTAAGGTTTTTTCTAATACCTCTTTTATAAAAGGAAAGTCCTAGGATGATTTAACACACACACTTATACTTTTGCAAGTAAATCAAACACAAAAACCCTCTCCTTTGCACCCCTAGCTCACGGCTTATAAAACACCCCCAAATAAATCCATAGTTTTTATTTTACAAATGTTACAAGTATACTAGTGTTATCAAGGGTAATATCAAGGTATATCAAGGTGACTTAGAAGCTTGGGTGTTGATTTAGCAAGGGTTGATTCAAGAAAGAAATTAGGGTTTTCTTCATTAGGGTTTCAAATTAGAGTTTACATTTTGGAGTTTGATTGTGTGTTCATCATCTTTATACACTCTTCTAAGGTCCATAATAAACCCTAAACTTTCATAATTATTCATTTCATATTTTGTATAAATGTTATATTGTTAATCACCATCTAGGGTTTATTTTATGAGTTTATAAACTAAAATGAGCATGAACATGAATTCGAATTTATATATTCATATGATGAAATGATGTTAAAAGTATGATAGAACACAAGAACATACTTTATATAAGTGTTGGATAATTTATAGATTTAGTTTATAAATTAATTGTTAAAAAGTTTATTTATAAAGTTTATAAATAAATAATTATGAGAACATGTTAATTGGACAAGAATGATGACCATAAATTTGATGACATCGGTTCTCCAACTTCATTTTTTTTTTTAAACATTAACTTAATCAGATCCCAACATATGACTACAAAAAGTGTATCAAATAAGCAACTTCAAATATATACCAGATTCCAAAAACGATAAAACTTACGTAGCTAAAAAGAAAAAAGCAATAGATTCTTTCTTTAACTTCTCATACTCATCATCCTCAACGCATCATCATTCCAAAATAAAATTAAAGAAATCAATTACGCTTTAGAAACAATACACTTCAGATAGGTAATATCAACGAAATCTAGTCCATCCTTTGGCCATCTAAATTTAATCGTAACATTTCTTTATTCCCTCCCATCTATATAACTGTTTTTCATTATTATTATGATGTTCTTGGCTTAAGACTTGTATATATGGGATTCCCTATTTTTTAAACACATTTATATGGGTTTTAGGTAAATAAGTTTATTTAGTTTCATTTCATATAAGCATGCCCCAACCTATATATCTAAGCAATACCAAACACCCTCTAAGTCGTTTATACCATGAACCGTCTAATGTCCTGGACATTAATAGTTGCTCAACCAATCAGATTTCAGTCTCTCCAAGTGAAATAAATAAATAGATCAGTAGTGTAGCTAAGCTGGGTTGGATTAGTTACTTAGAGAAGAAATAAACTTACTGTTCGATAGTGAAAGCAAGAGTTATCAGCAACATGCAATCCAGCCCAATCTCGATGATTAACTAACTCATCAATTACCTGAGAGAACCAAAAAAATCAGATTTAAACTTATAAAATCCAGTACACTATATGAAAAAAAGAGCAACAAAAACTTGGAACTAATAGAGCACAAAGTCGTAAATTTGCACCTGAGTTTTAGGCAGTAAAGAACTAGAACAACGTATGATTCCAGACGGTAGTTCAAGCTTTAGGACTTTCTGTTAAAAATTATATACAACGGGCAATCAAGAGAGTATATAACATGAACAATCATAATCACTTATTTTTAAAAAAACATTATTTTATTAATAAAGATAATAAAAAAATACAAATATTCACCGGGTGTAAAAACCTTTTACCCAAAATATATATAATCATAAAAATCATAATTATTTTCAGCCGAAAAACCTTTTTAAGAGGATCTACCTTCTCAAATGTTACCTAGCTCCAAGCACGCTCGCATTTTGGTGAATGTGAAAGAACCAAAGCTGAAAATCGGAGTTCATCAAGATACGGCGTCATGCTATGCGTCTTTACAACAGCTTCCTTCCTGCAGAGTCTCATGAACATAAACGAAAGTTATCTGTCAGGGATGATTTCACTAAACAGAACACATTTAAAAATAACAAAAAAGATAAACGAATGAATAATGGACACCTGGAATTCCATGCAGTTCCAAAGTCGCCGCTCAGCAGAAATACTGATCAATGCAACACTATCCATATACAAGTCCATAATTCCCTATCTTTAAGCAACGCAACATATATGACCAACCAATATCTACCTCAACATAAGGCTTTCACCCGAAACCACATGATTATCATGTAGTAAACGGGATTACACTTTCAAAGCATTAATTTATAACGAAGAATAAGACTTGAAGGTTAACAAAAATATCAAGCCTTCTACCAAATCAGTTTAGTACTTAAAATCTAATAAATGCGATGACTAATGTATATTGCCTAGCTACAGGTTGTCTAGAAATACTATTGATTTCCAAAATATTACAACCTAAAGAGTTCCAGTACCTTGAATGTGGCTGCGGTATCAGCACCAATATCAAAATTAGGAAGTTGAATAAAATCAAAGAACTTCTTCATATGCTGTGATTCCAATACATACCTGAATACATAAGCAAGAAAATACACAGATTTTAAAGTGACTGCAGAATTAAATGCCGCATATATACAGTGAAACTTAGATCTCTGGAATGATATACAGCAGAACTTGACAAATTAATATTCGATTAATTAATATTCTGTAAAATGATACTTTCTGCAGGTCCCGATTCATTAATTTATACTAGATAAATTAATATCGATTAATTAAAAATATAACTCTTGTATTAACATATAAAGGTGAAGTCTCATCTCACATAAGTAGGTCGAGGCGAGGACAATTTCTTTATAGGACACATGTAGCTACTGATAACCAATGATGATGATGATATTAAGTAGTAACTGACCTAGCAACACTTTGATGACGTATGCATTCCCTGAGCATCGCACCATAATGTAATGCCATATCTGGATTTTCATAACTGAATGAAAAAACATACAAGAAGATAGGTCAAAATCATAGTTACGGTTCAAAAAAAAGTATATAACTACAAGTGTACTAAAGGAAGGTTTACAATCCTCATTTAGGATGCCCCATATAAATCTTTCATATATCATATGGTAGTCTTATCATTTTGCCCCTGGAAGCAGCGTCCCTTCTTTCGGGGGTTTATCCTGGGTAGGGGTAGGGTAGGCGTATGATATGTCTACATTCTAACTCCTCCGTACCCCGCCCAGGTGGAAGGTGTTGGTAAAAAAAGCTATAGTGATCATTGTGGGTCGGGTTTGAAATTAAAATGTTAGTAATAAAGTGAGAAATATGGGTTAATAATAACAATGTACGGACTGACCCTGAAGCTGAGATATCCATGAGATCGATATTAGCCTCCAAATAGTCGCAGGCAATCAAGCGGGAGTGGACCTGCTGGCGTTGGAGGTTTGCAACAATTTGAGTAGCATCCTTGCGGGCCTAGAAAAAACAAGTATATTATGGTTTAGAAATGGAAATGAAATGAAAATTAAAAAGTAAAGTAGAAAGTGTAATTAGTTACTTCTAGGTTCAATTTGGGGAGACAGATGATGAAAAGGCAGAGTGTTTTGTTTAAAGAAACCACAGGAAAAGGGTTTCACCCGAAACCACATATTTCCCTATCTTTAAACGTGATTATCATGTAGTAAACGGGATCATGTAAATAATACAAGATGTGAACATACAACTTCTTTATTAATCAGCTGATGATGTGGAAAATCCCGGCTGCTAAGAACCGTTAGCGAGCAGGAGTCACTTAACCGCAACTTCAAATCCGAACAACTTACGACCTAATTCCACCTGAAACCACATCGATCCAGTCAACACCTAATGTTTTCATTGAAGTATTTTATCAAACACTAGGGACACAACTACTAATGCTAACATTGAAGCATTTTATCAAACACTTGCACACGCGCTAAAAAATGCACAATATCAAAATACATTTTCGATTAAAATGACCATAATGAAAATCACCATAAAACATAAATAATATAACCACTAAACAAACATAGCTTAAATCATTTTATCATAACAATATCAAATCACAACAATAAAATGGAAGATAATCAAGCATATTATCATTATGAAAAAAAACCCCTAATTAAAATAAAAACAATATTTACAATTAAAATCAAATCCATGACGAGTTAAAGCCTAAATTCCATCATAATTATAACGATCATGTAACACTCAACATTCACAATATCTCAAAATAAACAAAATTTAAAAAAAAATAAAAAAAAAAAAAAAAAAAAAATAAAAAAAAAAAAAACAAAAAAAAAAAAACAAAAAAAATAAAAATTAAAAAAGAAATAAAAAAAAAAAAAAAAAAAAAAAAAAAAAATAAAAAAACGAATAAAACCGAATTGAGTGATGATCTACGGTGAGCTTCGATTAAACCCTAACGAATTGAGTGACGATCTCGTGAACTATATGATTGAGTGAGTGTGAGAGTGATGATTAAATTCAAAGCCATAACGAATTGAGAAAATGGGGAAAGTGTTTTTTATTAAAAAGGGATACGTGAGTCAAAATATTGTATGGTTATTTAGTCAAATCATTATTTAGTCAAAGTATAAATTAAAACTGTGCCACAAGTTATACGCAATGTTTTGAAAACCGGGTTTCCAATCGATCCGGTTTAGTTCTCGGGTCACCGGTTCGACCACCGGGTCAACTTGGTTTTAAAAAATAATAATATATGCAATGATACAAAAAATGTATATATATAAATCTTGAATATAACTTATATTGAGCATAAAAACCATATACTAACTAGTATAACATGTAAGAAATAAAATTATGTGTAAAAAAATTAAAAAACCAAAACCCGGCCGGGTCAAACCGGGTTTCAAAAATATAAAACCCGATTTAATTTGACCCGTTTTTTTATCCGGAACCGGTTCAATCGGTTGACCCGGCCGGGTCAAACCGGGTTTCAAAACATTGAGTATAAGTAGTTTTAATCAGAAATTGAGAGAATAAAGTTTTTACAAAATATTTTGTTAAAAAGTTTGAAGAGTAAAAATAAACTTCACTTTAATACACTTAAATTTTAACGATCTTGTAAAAAAAACAAGCACAATTTTTTTTTTACCGAATTGAGTGACGATCTACGGTGAGCTTCGATTAAATCTATAGTGACCTTCGATTAAACCCTAACGAATTGAGTGATGATCTTGTGAACTATATGATTGAGTGAGTGTGAGAGTGATGATTAAAGCCATAAAGAATTGAGTGATTTGAGTGAGTGACGATTTGGGAAAATGGGGAAACTGTTTTTATGAAAAAGGGATATGTGAGTCAAAAGGAGTCAAAATATTTTATCTTATTTAGTCAAATCATTATTTAGTCCAAGTATAAATTAAAACTGTGCCACAAGTTAATAAGTATAAGTGGTTTTAATCATAAATTAAGAGATAAAGTTTTTACAAAATAGTTTGTTAAAAAGTTTGAAGAGTAAAAGTAAACTTCACTTTAATACACTTGAATTTTAACGATTTTGTAAAAAAACAAGCCTTGTATTTACATTTTCAACAAGTTCAGGTACAAAACACGGGAGCAAAGCTCAGACTGAAATGTTCGGTTCATGTCTGGATCGGTCCAGGTCAGGTCCGATCCAACAAAGTGTAATGGTCAGTTTTGTTTAAGACTGAATCGGACTGGGCCAATAACTAAATATGAGAGAAAGGACGGCGGACCGAGGGCCGAAACAAAATATGTTCGTTGTGGTCCGGTTTCTTGATCCGGTCCGATCCGCGGTCTATTATGCTCCTCTCTAAGTACAAGATACTTTTCCTAACACTTTTTTTCGAGAAAAACTACATTTTTTCTCACTTTTTTAAAAGTGGGAGTAAAAGTAAGACTATTACTTACATTTTAAAAAAAATTTACCTACACTTTTTAAAAAATGTAAGTAAAACTATACTTTTTCTCACACTCTATATAAAGTGTGTTTACAAATTAAACTTTTGCTAACACTTTTTTAAAAGTGTAGGTAAAACCACACTTTTACTTACATTTTATGTAAAGTGTGAGTAAAAATTAGACTTTTGCTCACACATTTTAAAAAGTGTGGGCAAAACTAAAACTATTGCTTACATTTTTTTAAAAATTGTAAGTAAATATATGCTTTCACTTACACTTTTTTTGAGTGTCATTAAAAATTGTGTCACTAAATGCCCTTTTTTTTGTAGTGTCTTGGTTTTAGCAGTATCCCACACAAAAGCTTCCATCTTTCCTTATTAAATCGTCACCTGCTTATTTTTTTCAACATATATTGAGCTTTGTTGTGGTCTTAACAACTTATTCATAAGCTTTTAGGCCGTAGCTTATTTTCTTTGTTTTAGTGCTTTTTGTTTGCGCATAAACTTCAAGCTTTAATATTTTCATGTGAAAAGAAAATTTCTTAACTTTTTCTTGCTTATTAGTGCTTATTTTCAAAAAGTTTCAAGCTTTATACTGTAAAAATCCGTTATTTCAGTTCCTTTTACGACTCAATACTTTTTATTATTTATTTTTAGGGTTTTACGCGTTTGCTTTTAATTTTCATCGTTTAGTTAAATCATGTAAACTAAAAATCAACATTCAACGTAAACGGGCATCAACAAATAAAAGTTTACGTCAAGCAAGTGTTATATAATTATTACGAGGATAATTTATAACTTTTCATATTTTACTTTTATTGGTTATGTAAAACGTTTACGTTTCGCATTAAAATACATTTAAGCATACACGGAAGCACCTATACCTATCTATACCTCAAACAAATACCCACTATTATACCCAATACCCAAAATTAAATTATTTTACACTTCTATAAACCCATGGTCGTTTTACAAGTTATAAACACAACAAATAAATCCTAATACTCCACTAAAGACTCATCATCTAGTTAATAAACCAACCATGTACAACCTTAAATCCCATTTCTTCATAAATTGGCAAATCACCTTGTCCCCCCCCCCCCC